>CM059312.1:2035000-2040000 GCA_030340665.1 Neosalanx taihuensis
CACAGTTTGCACACCATGTATAGTTCACAGTTAGCCGATGAGCTCCCACTCCAAAAACAGCAGCTCCTGCTCGGTCTCCATTGCTTGCAGTTGTTTATTGTTGGTACCATAGACATTATAAAGTTCAATGTTAGAAATAAATTATAAAGTTAAATGTCTATGGTTGGTACCATATGGCATAGACATTATAAAGGAAATGACCGTAAGAAAGAGCAAGGATTGAAACCACACAGCCACACCCCCCTGGCGGCATGCCAGTGAATTGCAGAGTAAACGCGGACCCTCGACGCGGAACTTCGAATGCTCAACAACCGCGCCACGCCCCCCGGCGTAGGGAGTGACGCGGGAGCATAAACTAGGCTTAACAGCTGCAGAGGTGAGGGGGGCTGTGCATGACTCCTAACAGCTGCAGAGGTGAGGGGGGCTGTGCATGACTCCTAACAGCTGCAGAGGTGAGGGGGGCTGTGCAGGACTCCTAACAGCTGCAGAGGTGAGGACCTCCAGCAGCCTCTGGGTTTGGTTGCTCCATCAAGTCCTGTCCTGCCACGTTCATACAGACACCTTCATCTTTTCTTTGATTCATACCCTTCATCCTCCTCCTCCTCCTCCTCACTCCCATGGTAACTAAAAAGCTGATGGAAGCTGAGCCCCATGCTGCCCGCCCCCCTCACAGAGAACCAGCCAGGTGGGGTCTCCCCCCAGGTGGGGTCTCCCCCCAGGTGGGGTCTCCCCCCAGGGGTGGTCTCTCCCCAGTAGAAGCCCCAGCCGTAGACCCCTGCTTGAAGGATAAAATGCACACGCATAAAGGAGAATATGAGGCTGGAGTCTGCCCGGCGGCGGGCGAGTGTTCTCTCCTCCCTCCCTCCCTCCCTCCCTCCCTCCCTCCCTCCCTCCCTCCCTCCCTCCCTCCCTCCCTCCCTCCCTCCCTCCCTCCCTCCCTCCCTCCAGCCCTCCTCCTTTAACCTGCTCCCTCCACCCTGTCCTCTCAATTACACCCACCCACCCATCCATCCAACCTTCTCCCCCCCCCCATCCAGCATCCTCTCATCTCCCCTCTCCCTCCATCCAGCTTAAAAAAAAAAAAAAAAAACCAATATGTTCCCAATCGTACCAGATAAACCCAGATGAGGGCCGGCGGAACCAGAGAATGTTCTGGAACGAGAACGCAGCACATTCCACGGTCAGAAGGACCGCCGCTCTAATGTCATGGAAAGGCCTTCTCCCTCGAGTTTATTTCACCTCAAGCAACAGGGGGGAAGGCATTGTAGAACGGCCACGGATGGGGACCTGACTGGAGGCCTGACTGGGGGCCTGACTGGGGGCCTGGCTGGGGGTCTGGCTGGGGGCCTGGCTGGGGGCCTGACTGGAGGCCTGACTGGAGGCCTGGCTGGGGGCCTGGCTGGGGGCCTGACTGAAGGCCTGACTGGGGGCCTGATTGGAGGCCTGACTGGAGGCCTGGCTGGAGGCCTGACTGAAGGCCTGACTGGAGGCCTGACTGGAGGCCTGACTGGAGGCCTGACTGGGGGCCTGAGTGGAGGCCTGACTGGGGGCCTGGCTGGGGGCCTGGCTGGGGGCCTGGCTGGGGGCCTGGTGTGTCAGAGTGGAGGCCCTGTGATGGCTCCAGTCAGCTGGCCAGAGTCTGGCGATGGGACACGCTACTCTGTCTAAGATGGTTTGGGGGGGGGGGGGGACCTGGGTGTAATTATCCCCTGGTGGTGGCGGGGGGGAGGAGGGGGGGGGGATGAGTCCTGATGTGGCTTCTCCCTCTACCATCAACGGGCTATAAAAACCTAGGCAGAACACACACACACAGAAACACACACACATGGAAACAGACACACACACACAAGGAAACACACACATATGGAAACAGACGCACACACACAAGGAAACACACACACATGGAAACAGACACACACACACAAGGAAACACACACGGAAACAGAAACACACACACAGAAACAGAAACACACACACAGTTCGAAACCAACCTGCTGGTATGAGGCCTCTCATACGTCACACTGTCATATGACTCACTGCGGTGAAGGACATCTTCCCGTATGTGGTGCTGTGTCATGAGGTAGAGAGACAGAGAGAGACAGAGGGAGAGAGAGGGAGAGAGACAGAGGGAGAAAGAGGGAGAGAGAGACAGAGAGAGAGAGACAGAGGGAGAGAGAGGGAGACAGAGAGAGAGAGAGGGAGACAGAGAGAGGGAGACAGAGAGAGGGAGAGAGACAGAGAGAGGGAGACAGAGGGAGACAGAGAGAGACAGAGAGAGACAGAGGGAGACAGAGAGAGAGAGAGACAGAGGGAGAGAGAGGGAGACAGAGAGAGAGAGAGGGAGACAGAGGGAGAGAGAGGGAGACAGAGGGAGAGAGAGACAGAGGGAGACAGAGGGAGAGGGAGGGAGACAGAGAGAGAGAGAGACAGAGGGAGAGAGAGGGAGAGAGAGGGAGACAGAGGGAGAGGGAGGGAGACAGAGGGAGAGGGAGGGAGACAGAGAGAGAGAGAGGGAGACAGAGAGAGAGAGAGGGAGACAGAGGGAGAGAGAGGGAGACAGAGAGAGAGAGAGGGAGACAGAGGGAGAGAGAGGGAGACAGAGAGAGACAGAGAGAGAGAGAGAGGTAGACAGAGGGAGAGGGAGGGAGACAGAGAGAGAGAGAGAGAGAGAGAGACAGAGGGAGAGAGAGGGAGACAGAGGGAGACAGAGGGAGAGGGAGGGAGACAGAGGGAGAGGGAGGGAGACAGAGAGAGAGAGAGGGAGACAGAGAGAGAGAGAGACAGAGGGAGGACAGAGGGAGGGAGGGAGACAGAGAGAGAGGGAGGGGGACAGAGAGAGAGAGGGGGAGAGAGAGAGGGAGACAGAGAGGGAGAAAGGGAGACAGAGGGAGAGGGAGGGAGACAGAGAGAGAGGGGGAGAGAGAGAGGGAGACAGAGAGGGAGAGGGAGACAGAGGGAGAGGGAGGGAGACAGAGGGAGGGAGAGAGAGAGAGAGAGAGAGAGAGAGGGAGAGAGAGGGAGAGGGAGGGAGACAGAGAGAGAGGGAGGGGGACAGAGAGAGAGAGGGGGAGAGAGAGAGGGAGACAGAGAGGGAGAAAGGGAGACAGAGGGAGAGGGAGGGAGACAGAGAGAGAGGGGGAGAGAGAGAGGGAGACAGAGAGGGAGAAAGGGAGACAGAGGGAGAGAGGGAGAGAGACGGAAAGAAGGAAGAGCCCTAACCCTGACACGCTGGCACACGTTAAGACAGTCCACACACACACTTAGCTGAAGCTAAATGGCGCGCTCCCTGTAATAACTCCAGGATGGCTAAATGTTCCCTCAGTGCTACCAGAGCTGTTCTGTGGTGTGTGTGTGTGTGTGTGTGTGTGGTACTGTGGGGGGGGGGGGGCTCCCCTGCGGTCTCCCCTGCTCTGTTCCAGAGGGGCAGAACACCAACAAAGCGTCCTTGAGGTTCCTGCCAGGCCCCCAGAGCAGCCCCTCATCAGGAACCCTAAATAGTAGCTTCCACAAGCTAATAGTAGCATCCCTCTGATGGGGCCCAGCATTGATCTCCCCCTGAGGGAAGCTATTCTGGGGAGATGTGGCTAGGCGACACGCTCTTCCAGGTGGGGGGAGGGGGGGGGGGGGGGGGGCTGAGGGCAGGGAGCGTGGCAGGAGGGGGGATATGGGGGAGGGGGGGTTGAACCTCAAATGGTCCTGCCTGGTTGAATTAAGGTTTAACGAAAGTGGAGCGATGATGAAAGGCGAAGGGGGGTGGGTAGGGGGGCTGGTGAGGTTGAGGGGTTGGGGGGTGACGGGGGTGACGGGGGGGGGGGGGGGGGGGGTGGTTGGTGACGGGGGGGGGTTGTACAGCGGTTGCTCGCAGCCCGTGTGTGTCAACGCTGGCGTGCGTTTCCCGGCTGTTGCCGTTGGCGGACTTTCAGACCTGGGGGGTGATGACAGGCCGCGCGGCGACTGCAGGGACACACACACGCGCACACACACACACACACACACATCCAGGGCCGAGCCCCACTGTAAAGCCATACCTTCAGCCATCTCTCTCTCTCTCTCCTGCTCTGTTCGCTTCCCGAACGCCCCGCAGGTCCCTGAGCAAACCTAAATGAATGTTTATCCCAGACTTGGCTAAAGACTCCCTCCCCCCCCCCCCCCGGGCGTAACGCTGCGCTGAGCTGAACCCTCCTGCGCGCACCTGGAGCTAGCGACCCCTACGGGAGACCGGAGGCGGCCTTGATTTAGTCTGCACGGCAGAGGGGGGGGTCCCCGTAAGCGGTGACGTCCCGCGACATAAATCAAGCGCGCCCTCGCTACGTTTGGGATCCGGTGATGGATGGGGGGTTCCCCGCAGTGGGGGGGGGGGGGGGGGGGGGCGGAGGGGGGCTGTGAGGCGGAGGAGGGACCGCCCTCTCTCCTTCACCAGGACGTTGGGAAACGGAGAGGCCGACTGAGTGACGGCCCCCCCCTCCTCCTCCCCCCTTCCACTCCCCCCTCCTCCCCCCCCCCCTCCCAAAGCCTCGGGATGGTTTTCCTGGGGAGGGAGTGGTGTGGGGTCGGACTCCCATGATGCAGCGTGATCAGAAGCATCAAAACATCTCCAGTTCTTTCTGTCGTCGCAGACATCTTTAACACTAAATCTGTTCATACTACGATTTTCTCCATACCTACCAAAAAACGTGTATATAAACACAAATACACCTTTAATAAGTCCCTTATGTAGAATTATGTATCATTTTAAATGTATAAAAGTCCCTCTAAACAGCAAACAGCTCTGACTGTGTTCGTAATGTCAGACTGGAAGAATCTTTGTCAGAAACATCTAGAACCCCTGGATCCTCTTGGCTCTGAGGTCGGACATCCAGCCAGACCCCCGGGAGAACGCTTGAGGCAGCGGAGGCTCTGCTCCATCTGCTCTGCAACAGCTCCCCCCTGTGGCAGCACAGAGCAGCTCTGCGCTGGAGACACTGGCCCTGCGGGGGCCCCCTGCTGGCTGGGGGAGGGGA
>CM059312.1:2045000-2100000 GCA_030340665.1 Neosalanx taihuensis
CCGCCGTCCACAATTCCCTCACAACTCCAACTGTGTACGTGGAGGAAGAACATTTACTCTTGCAGGATCTTGCTGTCTGTGGTCTGAGGGAAACCGAAGTCCATGATCTCGTCCATCAACTCGTAGATGATAACAAAGTTATCCCTGATGCTCTCCTCCTCCAGCTCCTTAAAGTACTCCGAGAACACCTGGGGGAGACAGGAAAGTTTAGGACTGCCTGTAATCGAGCTGTTGCAACTTGGCGGTGGAATGTAACCACTTGGAGCAGCCTGAGAGAGGGAAGGCGTTCACCTGGATGATCTTGTAGAGGAAGGAGAAGACCAGGGAGACGCTGGCGTTCTTCTTCGATGTCGCCACGACTGACGGAAAAACCCAGTTAAGGCGGCTGGACTGCAGGGTTAACCTCAGAGAGTCAGGTGACTCGGGCTAGTGATCAGAAGGGCCCTGGTTGGAACCCCGGCTGTGTCCACATGACATCGTGTCTTTGAACAAGGCACTTCACCCTACTTGCCTCAGGGAGAATGTCCCTGTACTTACTGTAAGTCGCTCTGGATAAGAGCGTCTGATAAATGACTAAATGTTAATACAGAATGCTAAAACATCTTGCAGACTCAATTAGCCCTCAGTTGTTTAATGCTTATTCATTGACTGCTGTATAGGCACTTACAGAGCTTGGGAGAATGTAACCAACTTGTTCAGCTTAATTCTCTCATGGCTCTTCCCTTTGGCACTTGTTTGGTTTCTCACAATCAATCTATAAACCTGCAATGTTTGTCGCTTGTAAAGCTCTCTTGGAAATCGCTTTGGATAAAAGTGTCTGCTAAATGAAGACATGTAAAATGTAACTGTCATATCATGTAAGGGTAAATCTTCTACTGCTGTCACAGAGTAAACACAGACAGCACAGAAAGCACTTGCAAGAATGTTTTTAGACTCTTTGAATCGTCAGCTTGCTGACCCAACCCATCAACACCATTTTCTTCCCCCCAAAAAGAACATTATTGACTCATTATTGACTGCAAATACAGCTTGCATGAACTTTAAAAGCTCTTTGTAAAAGCTCTCTCTTGTCAGTCGCTTTGGATAAAACCGTCTGCTAAATGAATGAATGCAACCAGGTGGGCGGAGGGATACGGTAGAGGTTGTTGTGTTTGATCCACAGGAAGCGCACTCCTCCGTGGGCCAGGATGGGGGACAGGTTGCCCTCCTCTTCCTTGTCCATGAGGATGGGCATGAAGTGCTCGATCTCAGACATGTCCACGTCCCCGCGGTAGTTCCGGCAAATCAGCACCTGAGGACGTCGCACAAAGGAAGTCAGATGGCTCAGCGGGTTAAGGCGTTAGCCTCGTGAGCGGAAGGTTGAGAGTTTGAACCCCGGCTGTGGCTGTGTGATGTTGTGTTCTCGTGCAAGGCACTTCATCCTACTTGCCTCAGGGAGAATGTCCCTGTACATGCTTTAAGTCACTTTGGATAAAAGTGTCTGCTAAATTAGTATTATTTATAAGAGAAAGGGGAGCATTACTCCACAACCCCCCCCCCCCTTTTGGAAATGTCTTATAGGTGTAAACAGATTTTAACCTGCCAGCTATCATCATGCCAGACAAAACGAAGGACCCTGGCTGGAGCATTTCAATCACGGCAGAATCGGTTTTAATTCGCTTTGCAAGATATACAAACACAGAATTTACTATGGCAGGAGAGAGCAAACATAATATAGAACATATGGAACATAATAATACATAAACATAAAAATTGTAATATAAAATACAAATAAGATCAAAGTGAGATAAAAGTGGGCACTAGCTGTACAGATGGGGGGGGGGAGTATAACTATAGTAAGTGAGAGAGTAGAGAAGAATGGATATACAGTTGTGGTCAAAAGTTTACATACACTAGTGAAGATCATGTATGCCATGGCAATATAGGGTTTTCAATAAACTCTACAACTCTTATTTTTCTGTGATGGAATGATAAGGAGCACATATTTCTTTGTCACAAAAAACATTCATGAAAATTGTTTCTTTTATGAATTTATTATGGGTCTTTTGAAAATGTGACAAAATCTGCTGGGTCAAAAATATACATACAGCAATGTTAATATTTGGTTAAATGTCCCTTGGCCATTTTCACCTCAATTAGGCGCTTTCGGTAGACATCCACAAGCTTCTGGCAAGCTTCTGGTTGAATCTTTGACCACTCCTCCTGACAGAATCGGTGCAGTTCAACTAAATTTGTTGGTTTTCTGAGTCGGACTTGTCTCTTCAGCACAGTCCACATATTCTCTATGGGGTTTAAGTCAGGACTTTGGGAAGGCCACTCTAAGACCTTAATTCTAGCTTGATTTAGCCATTCCTTCACCACTTTTGATGTATGTTTGGGGTCATTGTCCTGTTGGAACACCCAACTACGTCCAAGACCCAACTTTCTGGCTGATGATTTTAGGTTTTCCTGCAGAATTTGGAGGTAGTCTTCCTTCTTCATTATTCCATTTACTTTCTGTAAAGCACCAGTTCCACTGCCAGCAAAACAGGCCCACAGCATAATACTACCACCACCATGTTTGACGGTAGGTATGGTGTTCTTGGGGTGAAAGGCCTCACCTTTTCTCCTCCAAACATATTTCTGGTCATTGTGGCCAAAAAGCTCAATTTTAGTTTCGTCTGACCACAGAACTTTCCTCCAGAAGGCCTTGTCTTTGTCCATGTGATCAGCAGCAAACTTCAGTCGAGCCGTAAGGTGCCGCTTCTGGAGTAATGGCTTCCTTCTTGCACGGCAGCCTCTCAGCCCATGGCGATGTAGAACACGCTTGACTGTGGACACTGACACATGTGTTCCAGCAGCCTCCAACTCATTGCAGACTTGCTTTTTGGTGGTTCTTGGTTGACTCTTGACCAACCTGACCAATTTTCTCTCAGCAGCAAGTGATAGCTTGCGTTTTCTTCCTGATCGTGGCAATGATACAACTGTGCCATGCACTTTATACTTACAAACAATTGTTTGCACAGTTGATCTTGGGACCTGCAACTGCTTTGAAATGGCTCCAAGGGACTTTCCTGACTTGTTCAAGTCAATGATGCGCTTTTTCAGATCTGTGCTGAGCTCCTTAGACTTTCCCATTGTAGTATTTCTGGCTGAGTCTAGTGAATGTGTCAAACAAGCCCTATTTACATGGACTGAAAGAAGTCACCAGCTGGAGTCAATCATAATCACTCGTAAGAAGTTAGGAGGCCATGCCAAAAAGCAAATTGGATTGAAACAACTTTTTCTACATCACCAAATTGGTAATTCAAGGTGCTGTATGTATATTTTTGACCCAGAAGATTTTGACACATTTTCAAAAGACCCATAATAAATTCGTAAAAGGACCATTTTTCATGAATGTTTTCTGTGACAAAGAAATATGTGCTCCTTATCATTCCATCACAGAAAAATAAGAGTTGTAGAGTTTATTGAAAACCCTATATTGCCATGGCATACATGATCTTCACTAGTGTATGTAAACTTTTGACCACAACTGTATATAGTACAGGGGAAGGGGGGTATATGGGGTATATCAAACGCATGAATACGACTGGCGCATTTCTGAATTTGGTTTCAGGGATTTCCAGGCATTCCTACAGAAAGATCTTAAACACCTCCTGTTTAACAGCATCGGCATCAGCTGGGCAGAGGCTGTCTAACATCAGCTGGGTAGAGGCTGTCTGACATCAGCTGGGCAGAGGCTGTCTAACATCAGCTGGGCAGAGGCTGTCTAACATCAGCTGGGCAGAGGCTGTCTAACATCAGCTGGGCAGAGGCTGTCTAACATCAGCTGGGCAGAGGCTGTCTAACATCAGCTGGGCAGAGGCTGTCTAACATCAGCTGGGCAGAGGCTGTCTAACATCAGCTGGGCAGAGGCTGTCTAACATCAGCTGGGCAGAGGCTGTCTAACATCAGCTGGGCAGAGGCTGTCTAACATCAGCTGGGCAGAGGCTGTCTAACATCAGCTGGGTAGAGGCTGTCTAACATCAGCTGGGCAGAGGCTGTCTAACAACAGCTGGGCAGAGGCTGTCTAACATCAGCTGGGCAGAGGCTGTCTAACATCAGCTGGGTAGAGGCTGTCTAACATCAGCTGGGCAGAGGCTGTCTAACAACAGCTGGGCAGAGGCTGTCTAACATCAGCTGGGCAGAGGCTGTCTAACATCAGCTGGGTAGAGGCTGTCTAACATCAGCTGGGCAGAGGCTGTCTAACATCAGCTGGGTAGAGGCTGTCTAACATCAGCTGGGTAGAGGCTGTCTAACATCAGCTGGGCAGAGGCTGTCTAACATCAGCTGGGTAGAGGCTGTCTAACATCAGCTGGGCAGAGGCTGTCTAACATCAGCTGGGCAGAGGCTGTCTAACATCAGCTGGGCAGAGGCTGTCTAACATCAGCTGGGCAGAGGCTGTCTAACATCAGCTGGGCAGAGGCTGTCTAACATCAGCTGGGCAGAGGCTGTCTAACATCAGCTGGGCAGAGGCTGTCTAACATCAGCTGGGTAGAGGCTGTCTAACATCAGCTGGGCAGAGGCTGTCTAACAACAGCTGGGCAGAGGCTGTCTAACATCAGCTGGGCAGAGGCTGTCTAACATCAGCTGGGTAGAGGCTGTCTAACATCAGCTGGGCAGAGGCTGTCTAACATCAGCTGGGTAGAGGCTGTCTAACATCAGCTGGGTAGAGGCTGTCTAACATCAGCTGGGCAGAGGCTGTCTAACATCAGCTGGGTAGAGGCTGTCTAACATCAGCTGGGCAGAGGCTGTCTAACATCAGCTGGGCAGAGGCTGTCTAACATCAGCTGGGCAGAGGCTGTCTAACATCAGCTGGGCAGAGGCTGTCTAACATCAGCTGGGCAGAGGCTGTCTAACATCAGCTGGGCAGAGGCTGTCTAACATCAGCTGGGCAGAGGCTGTCTAACATCAGCTGGGCAGAGGCTGTCTAACATCAGCTGGGCAGAGGCTGTCTAACATCAGCTGGGCAGAGGCTGTCTAACAACAGCTGGGCAGAGGCTGTCTAACATCAGCTGGGTAGAGGCTGTCTAACATCAGCTGGGTAGAGGCTGTCTAACATCAGCTGGGTAGAGGCTGTCTAACATCAGCTGGGTAGAGGCTGTCTAACATCAGCTGGGTAGAGGCTGCCTCACATCAGCTGGGCAGAGGCTGTCTAACATCAGCTGGGCAGAGAGGCTTATCTCCCTGAATCACCCATCGGGTTATCGTCCTTACAGCTCGCAAGCTTTACACTGCACATCATTATAACGCTGTAAAAAGCTTTTAACGATAACATCATAAAACGGGGAGTCGGGTGGCAGTGCGGTTTGGGAATCCGGCTCGTAATCAGAAAGGTTGCCGGTTCGATTCCCGGCCGCAACAAACGTTGCGTCCTTGGGCAATGCACTTCACCCTACTTGCTGTAAATCGCTCAGGATAAGAGCGTTTGGTAAATGATTAAATGGAAATTAAACGTGAAACTTTTCCTACCTTGCCTTTGAGGTCTAATACATAAACCGCACTGGCTGACATCTTCGGGCCAGTCAGTGTGTGGCGGTGAAGAATGACTGACTTGTGATAAAATCTGATAACAACAGCAGATCTTCCTAACTAGACACTTCTTACTGCCATCCGACCCGGGATATGGACACGTCACTAAGCGGAAAAAGCCGAGCGTTTTCCGGTTTTTGCCGACTTCCTCGATGCTAAGCGTAAGCATTTCCAGTGTGTGTGCCGCATGCATCAGGAGCTGTGCTGTAGAACTGTGGTCCCCAACCCTGGCCCTCAGGGCCCCCACTCAACACACCTGATTCTAATGACTGGGTCATTAATAATGACTCATTATCTAGCTCTGAAGAATCCCAGTAACAAGCATGCATTAGATTCAGGTGTGTGGGAAGGGGGTAACATCTCAAACATGCAGGACAGTGGGTCCTGAGGACCAGGGAAACATCTTAAACATGCAGGACAGTGGGTCCTGAGGACCAGTGAAACATCTAAAACATGCAGGACAGTGGGTCCTGAGGACCAAGGTTGGGATCACTGCTATAGAACACATCAAATAAATAATGAGAACAATGTTATATTTTTTGCATATTTATCTTACCCATAGCAGATATTAATACAGCATATTATAACCTCATTGTACAACCTGCATGTTAGTTTAGTCAGTAATTAATGAGCCTCATATAACACCAGCAACGTTTAAATGAAAGTTTTATTACATACATGTCATCAAAACGGGGATTTAAAGATATAATGGCTAGCCATTTTCAAGGTATTCAATCGTAAATAACAAACCAAATCTCAATAATGAAAGCATTCGTCAGTGTGGCCCTATTCGCTCAGACTGCTTTAGTCAAATAAGAACACTGATGCTGAACGTTATAATGTACAACGCATTTGCTCTGCGTATTACGAAGGATTTTCACTGGGTCTCCAAATGCGAAACCCTCAAATTAGGAAGGAAAGAGGAGATGTTGGAATAAGGAAAAGTCCAGCGTCGCTCCTCACTTGGTCCAGCTGACCTTCGGGATGTCGTAATGTTCGGTCAGTTTGTCCAGGTGTCGGTTAAAATCCTGGAAAAAGGGGGAAACCAATGTAGAAACTAAACAGGAGACTACAAGTCTGAGCATTAACCTGCATTAACATGCACCACCTGTACATTTTGTTCATTTTGCACATCTGTTCATCATTTGCACTAACTGTACATACATGCAACCTGGTAATTTCTGTTTAATTTCTGTTTAATACTGTAGTATATTGTACTATACAGCTGCACATTTGTCTGGAATCACTTGAATCTGTACATACCCTGTATATTCTGATTATACTGTTCATACTATGTATATTATGAGTATACCCATATTTATTATATTCTGTTGGATTAACTGTTTTGCACTTCTGGTTGGATGCTAACTGTATTTTGTTACCCTGTACTTGTACCTGTGTAATGACAATAAAGTTGAATCTAATCTAATCTAATTAAAAACGTACGTATTTCCCTGTGGTCGCCTTGGAGAAACGTAATGAAACCCTGTTGACCGTTGGACCGTCCAAATCTTACCTCAACTCTCCGCTTGTGAGTTTTGGATGCTTTGTTCAGAATCCTCTCCATTTGCTAAATAAAAGAGGGCACAATTAGGACGCAACACATCTATACTTCAACTGCTGTACGTCTACTATAAACACACACTAATGGAACTACGACTAAATACCTGCCTCTCAATTCTGTACACCTAACTGAATGGTCCATCCATCCAATCTATCTATCAATGCATCTATCTATCTATCTATCTATCTATCTATCTATCTATCTATCTATCAATGCATCTATCTATCTATCTATCTATCTATCAATCAATGCATCTATCTATCTATCTATCTATCTATCTATCTATCAATGCATCTATCTATCTATCTATCTATCTATCTATCTATCTATCTATCTATCTATCAATGCATCTATCTATCTATCTATCTATCTATCTATCTATCTATCTATCTATCTATCCCTGACAGTGTTATCTCCTCTGCTCACCCTCTTCTCCTGCATCTTATCGAATGCCTTCTGGGCTGGTGTTCTCTTGTCTACGTATCCCTTCTTGGCTTCGTCCTCATCGTTCTGGTTCGCTATGGCCTGCTCCAGACGCTCCTTCCTCTCCTTCTCCTTCTTCTTCTTCCTTCAGAAGCAGATGGGAGACACAGATGACGGGATATCAAAAGAGCTACTTGACAAACCTGCTGTCTCTGGCTGTTAAAGTCTGTTTATCCAACAACAACACATGAGCTTAAGGCTCAAATACCGACTAAACTACGGCGACATGCCCACATTCGTCTGATCCAACAAGGAGCTCGGTCAACCATTATTATTTATTATGTTTATAACGAGCTTATTTGATTTCAAAACACCTACTTTTTGCCCACTGATAGTGAGGCCCCTCCTTTCAGTTTTAAAGAGCTCTTCTGGACCTTCTCGTAGTCCGCCATCTCGTTCCAATGTGGAAGATCTTCTTCTCCTTGTTGTTGTTATTTTTATTTATTTATTTATTTATTTTTGCTACACGACCCGCGAGTGCTGCCATCTGTCGGTGTGGAGAAGAATTGCAGCTTTGGAATGGTTTTGTAGTCTTCCTAAAGGGGGCAGTGATGCACCTTTGATACCGCAGCGGCTACATTTGAGCGGAGAGAAGAAACCATCCGGAAAAGACGACGAATGTCAAAGCAAACACACATGGCTGTTTGTTTTATTTAGATAAAAGATGTCAGGGCTTCATCTGATCCGCTCTGCAGCAAGACTCCCATGTGTGACCAGCAGCTCACACACGGGCTTCTGTAGAATTCAGATTTGTGGATATGCCAAGAAAGTTGGTAAGCTGGCAGTCCTATCTCTGGATCATGATAATAATGTCAATTAGAAATGGTGGACCTTTAATTCATCTGTGATCTCTCTCTCTGTCTCGATCTCTCTGTCTCACTCTCTCTCTGTGTCTCTCACTCTCACTCTCTCTCTGTCTCTCTCTATGTCTCTGTCTCTATGTCTCTCTCTATGTCTCTGTCTCACTCTCTCTGTCTCACTCTCTATGTCTTTTTCTGTCTCTCTCTGTCTCTCTCTTTCTGTCTCTCTCTCTATGTCTCTGTCATTCTGTCTCACTCTCTCATCTATGTCTCTCTCTATATATGTCTCTGTTATTCTCTCTCTCTCTCTCTTTCTGTCTCTCTCTCTTTTTCTCTCTCACACACACAATGACACAATCAAACGCCTATCTCTAATGTAGAAAATAATTTCACCACGGTTTGAAAACCAGAGGTTTCTTTTATTCTCAACTATTATTTTAAGCTGTATGACTATCTAGTCTACTAATCGTGTGTTCAGGATAGACAACTACAAGTCATGCAACCAGAAAAACCCTTTCTCTGTGCGTGCCTGCAAAATATCTTAATGTCAGTGACTTAGTTCCCCTTTAAACTTCCTCTGTGGTGCGTTGAAAATCAAATTGGATCTCTCAGTCTACCGCAGCAATGTGCTGCTGAAGTCATGAACCAGATCTTGTATTGACTTCTTGCATTCATGCGATGACATATCTCAGAGATTTCCAGGATTACACAATGATACAACAAGACAGCGTCATCTGCTTTCACAACATCATCCACGTTCGGTGTGTCCATTGATACAATGTTGCCGTCTCCTCCCCAGCGGGTAAAGGAAAGGGCAAAGGTCAGCTGAGAGAGGCTCTGAAGGGGCCGGAAGTGTGTAAGGACGCTACGAAGCTCACCTCCCACGCTATCGGGGTCAACATCTTCAAGAGCGGAGACGACCCTCAACTTCGACCCCCGCAAGATTACCCAGAGTGGTAATTCCGACCTGCGACATCGTACACACTATTACTAGAGCTCCCTCTGTGCCTCAATCAAATCTGAGCTCAGTACGGAACATGTTCATATCTTCCTCCCTCTGCATTGATCAAGTCCAATCGCATTGATTTAGCTCAAGCATTTTAATCATCATTCAAATCTACTATGTCAAACTTGGACAGAAATCCATGGAAAAAGGTGGGGTTAGACAGCTGAATGGTGTACAACAGGGACATTCCCCCCTGAGGCAAGTAGGGTGAAGTGTCTTGCCCAAGGACACAACGCCATGTTGCCTCAGCCGGGAATTGAACTGTCGACCTTCTGATCACTAGCCCAACGCCCTAAACCAGGGGTGGGCAATTCCGGTCCGGGGGCCGCTGTCCTGAAGGTTTTAGATGTTTCCCTGCTCCAGCACACCTGATTCTAATGAATGGTCATTATGAGGCTTCCACAGAGCTTGATAACATCCCCTTCAGGTGTGCTGGAGCAGGGAAACATCTAAAACCTTCAGGACAGCGGCCCTCGAGGACCGGAATGGCCCAGCCCTGCCCTTAACACTCATTCACCTGACTCCCTGCTGACCCTTTAGTGTCCTGATGGTTATTCTCCGCCCCCCCTTCTCCTCAGGCTGTTCCAGTTGGACCTGGGTCCCCCTAAAAAGCTGGGGGATCTGGAGCCAGACAGCTGGGAGTACATCAAGGTCCTCCGCAAGGAGCACATGTGGCGCTTCAACAGACTGAACAAGGGCAAGAAGCTGTAGGGATGGAGACCAACGGACGTCCACCAACTTTCATATCCACTACGTATTTTCCCTGGTTTTCCAACTGTCAGCTGGTGAAGTGAATGTTACATGTTAACATGTATGTCGTACAGTTAAAGGTTGGGTTTGAGTGTCTAGCTTGAAGATGTTAATGTTGACAAAGCATGCAATCCCTCCCCCCCTCCCCAGCTGAGATAATATAGAACAATTCAGCGCACGTTTTCATGTGGTAAATCAAACCAACATGTGTGATTGTTGAACTGAACATAAATAAATGACTTTTTTATGCGTTTGACCTCATGCTTCTCCATAAGAATAGATGAATACAGTATCAGTTCACTGGTGGGTGCATCTCGTGGTGCATCTGTGCGGCTGTGCTCTGCTCTCATTGGCGCAGTGGAAGGTGAAAGTAAAGTTGGGCAACAGGGGAAACGGAGTTCATGCAAATACAGAGAAGAGGAACCGAAATGTGGCAGGTTGGACTCTAGTCTCTATACTGGCACACACTGGAGACGCATTTTAGAAACATCTTTTATTAGGGGGTCATTGTGGTTGGGTTGTTCTCTTCCGACCTCTCCCCTTTATGAAAAGCGCCGCATCTATAACTTTTTCTGGATCATTCATCGGAAACTTCGTCTTAACAAAAACTGATCCCGCAGTAGAAGTTTCTTCTAAAGTTTTAAAGCCGAGAAAATTAATTCACAATCGGGTTTCTATTGCGGAAGCGGCTGGATCCAGGTAATCTCGCATTCACTCTTCAGTGTAGTCTTAGACACACTGGGGGATAAAGTCATCTCTTTGCCTTATTTTTGTTTTGTATTCTTCAGAAATGCATCCTAAAGTTGCATCCTAGTTGTTTATTTTGTACACAGCCTTACTCGTCATGCTCAGCTGTTAGTTCACGATTCTGTAATCAATCTTTGCCTTAGGGCGTGACTGGCGCTGAATCAACACAGCATCTAGATCAGTGGATCTTAACCTTGTTGGTTCTGAACCCAACCAGTTTCATATGAGCATTCACCTGAACCCTTCTTAATGGATCGTGCCATCTAACCCCTGAGACTGACTCACCGAACCCCAGGGGTTCGATCGATCCCAGGTTAAGAACCACTGATCTAGATCCACGCAATTACTGAGCAGACCCAGCAACTTTGCTTGAAAAAACCCACATTGAAAGATTTTACGAGTGCATTGCTTCATGGCAGGGGTCTCCAATCCTGGTCCTCGAGGGCCGCTGTCCTGAAGATTTTAGATGTAGGGATGCTGTAGCAGGGAAACATCTAAAACCTTCAGGACAGCGTCCCTCGAGGACCAGGATTGGATACTCACGCTTTATGGTCTATGTCGTGTTGAAAGCGGGCAGGGCTGCTGAAAGATGGGGGACTGGAACGAAGGCCTTGGGACCCTGAGTGAGGAGGCTCTCAGCAGGTTGGCACAGATGCTGGACAGCTCAGACGGGGGATGGAGGCAGCTGGCCAGTACGGTCACTGAACAGCCTCGGTATCGCTGCAGGTGAGAAAGACTGGAGAGTTAGTGAAATGGCTAACAAATGACTACTGGGGAGTCACCTGGCTCAGCGGTTAAGGCGTTGGGCTGATGATCAGAAGGTTGTGAGTTCGATTCCCAGCTGTGGCTACGTGACGTTGTGTCTTTGGGCAAGGCACTTCACCCTACTTGCCTCAGGGGGGAATGTCCATGTACTTGCTGTAAGTTGCTTTGGATAAAAGCGTCTGCTAAATGACTCAATGTCTAACGTAATGTCAAGCAGTGTCATATGCTCTTGACAGCGAATTTGCTGAATCGTAACCAATTTACAAGTGATTAAGAAATGGGAGTGTGTTATACTGGTGTTCATGGACAACATAACTGTATACAAGGTGTAACAAGCATGATGTTCACTTCAAGAAACCTAATGAAGTGTGTGAGTTGACCGGGATGAAAGGGCTGACCTCCATGCCTCTGTGCAGTGAGAAGGAGATGACCAGCTTCTCGCTCCAGGTGCTCAGCCCCACAGGGAGCCCCGGACGCTGCCTCCTGGCCCTGCTGGCAGACCGCTCCTGCCCCCTGGGCTTCCTGCTGCACTGCCTGAAGAGGATGGACCACCAGGAGGCTGTCCAGTACCTCACCACCACAGGTACACACACACACACACACACACACACACACACACACACACACACACACACACACACACACACACACACACACACACACACACACACACACACACACACACACACACACACACACACACACACACTCACTCCACAGCCCCTTGACTGTAATGCTCAGATAATGTGACAAACATCTGACTATGAATGAATAGGGAACTAAGCAGGACATGTGAAACAGAGGTTAGGGATGGACCCATTCCACGATTAAAGGAACCACTTTTACAAGAGGACTAGTACCGTACCTACAGGAGGAACTTTCAAAGGTCCATTTTCTAGGACCAGTCACATGCTGAAAAGCAGTACTCGCCATTCACTTTCTGTAATGGTGTGTGTGCGGGCGCCCTGGCGTGTGTGTGTGTGTTCTGCAGTGACGGAGCAGATCCGTGTGACGGTGCAGCCCCAGTCCCAGCGTGTTCCAGAAGGATCCAGGGTGGTGCTGGTGTGCCGGGCCTCTGGTCCTGCGGGGCTAGCCTACCGCTGGTTCCGAGGAAAAGATGAGGTCAGATAGCACACAGCACATTCTTAACTCAGCCCTTCTAAAAGAGGAAGTTGAACCTCCAGAGCAAGGGGTAGGGAACAGAACCCGGGTCCTCGAGGGCCGCTGTCCTGATGGGTTTAGATGATTCCCTGCTCCAGCACACCTGATTCTAATGAGAAATATCATTTGTTACTTTTTAATCCCCGTGCGGAAACTCGCTAGTGTTGTTGCTTTATTGTTTGCGTCCCGTGGAAAGACTACTGTCCGTTGGAGACTCACCTTAAATTTGTAATTTGTTCGGCTAAAAGCTCTTATAACTCTTCCGTTGGCACTTATTGGTTCTTACAATGTGTGTTTCATAATCTGTAAGCCTGCTATGTTTGGGGTCTATCACGTTGCTATGCTTAGTGATTGATGCTCTTTTGTAAAGCTCTCTCTTGTAAGTCGCTTTGGATAAAAGCGAATGAATGAATGAATGTCCAATGAATGTAAATGTGATCTAATTATGAGGCCTCCACAGAGCTTGATAACAACCCTTCATTAGAATCAGGTGTGCTGGAGCTGGGAAACATCAAAAACCTTCAATACTATGGCTCTCAAGGACCAGGGTTCTCTACCCCTGCTCTCCCTCTAGTGATTCCTCAGAAGATCCAGTTCGGATCTTTCAAAACATTGGAAATAATGTTAAATGACACAAGTGTCAGCACAAGAGATAACAACAAACCGACCGTAAACCATTGAACCCTCTCGGTCCTGTTTTCCAGATCGTTGGTGGGTGTGGTCCAGAACTGGTCCTGAGCCCTTTGACCCCTGCCCACCAGGGCTACTACATCTGCAGGGTGAACCACGGGGACAGCTGTGTGTTCTCTCAGTGGGCCCGGGTCCATCTGGACAGGCCCTCTGGCACCAGCTCAGGTACACCACCTGACCCCATCCATCAAAGCTACATTTAACTCGATTTTTCCCAAGGCTGCAGGGTTGTGTACTAATGTGCACTAATGGGATTTTATTTTCTGAATGGGCTGATCTGGGAAAGTGTTTTGGAAACTACATGAAGAGATCCTCAGTAAATGGATAGGCTGGGAGCTGATCCCAGATCACTACCATCACTGTGTAATGCAAACAAAATAGAATACAAATAGAATTCACTTGAGCAAATGCATCATGGGTAAAGCGGTGTCCTTATTTCCATTTTGCACATCTGCATATAGTACCATTTTGCACTATTTGTACATACGATGCTGTAAATACCGTAGAAATACTGAAAATGCTGCAGAATTTTTTACAATACATCTGCATGTTTGTACTTAAAAATCACTTTTAATACCTTGTACATACTCTGTATATTCAGTTTCAGCTACCTGTTTTGCACTTCTGGTTGGATGCTAACTTCATTTCGTTACCCTGTACTTGTACCTGTGTAATGACATTAAAGTTGAATCTAATCTAATCTAACATCTGTGACCCTCCTGTCCGGGGTGATGATGTCTTTCCAGGTGGCAGCAGCAGTTTCTTCCAGTCTGCGGCCAGCGGCCTGCAGATCGTGCAGCAGCCCCAGGCTCGAGTGCTGTCCGAGGGTCAGGCTCTGGATCTGGCCTGCCTGGCTGAGGGTAACCCTCCAGCCCAGTACCAGTGGTACCACAACAACCAGCCCCTGCCTCAGACCCAGGCCCAGACACACTCACTCAGGGTCAGCACATTCTGCAGCACCCTCGGCCTAGAGCAGTGGTGTCAAACTTGTGCCATCGCGGGCCACTAAGCCACTACACCACCTGATTTCACTAACGAGTTTCTCCACTTAGTGAAATCAAACTCGTTAGTGAAATCAGCTGGTGCACTGGCTTGGCTGACACGAAAACCTGCACCCTCTGGCCCGCGATGGAGCGAGTTTTGCACCACTGGCGTAGACGGTGGTCGATTGTTCGGACTTATGTTTAGTGTTGGAGATTTGTATTTATTTTATGAACCCTAACTTTTATTCTCCTCATTTTGACTTGATAGATGTTGATGTGTGTTTTTTGTGTGTGTGTGTGTGTGTGTGTGTGTCCTTCAGGTCCCATGTGTGAGCACAGCAGACAGAGGCCAGTACAGCTGCAAGGTGTTTAACCTTTACCACGAGATGTGGAGCGACCAGGTCCTAGTCAGCATTGGTCAGTTGACTGTATCAACCACCATCAATCAGCCAGTCATACTTTGTTAACACTCATTCTGATAAATGACACACGGTCCCTGTATCACTATGACTAGACTTTATTTATTTATTATTAGTTAAGCTTTTAACCTTCAAAGCCGGCGGATTCAAGTTGTAAAATAATCGTTTTGTTCAGAATCAGAATCAGTTTAATTCGCTATGCAAGATATACAAACGCAGAATTTACTATGGCAAGAAAGAGCAAACATAGAACATAGTTGTTTGTGTCATATTTAACCTTCCAAAAACTGGAAAAACTTGCTGAGGCCAGAGAAGGTTCTGGAAGGTGTTTTTGGTCGGAGGAAGCTGAAGAGAATGACAGTTTTGTGGTTTTCAGGCCCCAGCTCTGCGTCAGAGGCGTCCTGGGAAGAAGTAGATCACCGCTCAGGTATGGCTGGAGAATTCCATTCCTCTACTTCGTAACTGTTGCTCTACTTTCTCTGCGAGCCCAAATATTTTTTCTCTGTGAGATAAAAATCTTTTGTCTACGCTTCCCTCCGCAGCCACTCTGGACCCTGACAGACAGAGAAGCACTTTTTACGGTGAGTGAATCGTTTCAGACAGTGCTGCTGTCTGTAAGAGGCCCATACCGTCAGATCTACATTTTAC
Organism: Neosalanx taihuensis; assembly: GCA_030340665.1. Taxonomy (NCBI): domain Eukaryota; kingdom Metazoa; phylum Chordata; class Actinopteri; order Osmeriformes; family Salangidae; genus Neosalanx; species Neosalanx taihuensis. The sequence goes on from CM059312.1 coordinate 2,060,570, forward strand.
ATGTAGTCATTTAGCAGACGCTCTTATCCAGAGCGACTTACAGCAAGTACAGGGACATTCCCCCTGAGGTAAGTAGGGTGAAGTGCCTTGCCCAAGGACACAACATCATGTTGATACAGCCTGGATATCAAACCAAGGGACCACACGACTCACAGTAAACACAATAATGAACCGCTCCTCCCCCCACCCCCTCTCCAGCCACGGACAAGGTGGCCCTGTTGATGGGCAACATGAACTACCAGCACCACCGCCAGCTGCGGGCGCCCATGGCGGACGTGCATGAGCTGACCAATCAGCTGCGCCAGATGGACTTCAAGGTGGTGTCGCTGCTGGACCTGAGCTGGCAGGAGATGCACAGCGCCGTCATGGAGTTCCTTCTCCTGCTGGACAAAGGAGTCTACGGTCAGTTCACGTCACCGAGCGGACCGGGGGTTCAACTCAGCCAGCTAGCTAGCCAGCTAGCTATAATTAGCGGGTGTTCGTGAGGTGGGGTGGTCAGAGAGAAGTCAAAGGATGAAAGCTTGAATCAGGGCAGTCCCGCCCCTCTGTACTAAATAAATAAATACTCGTTTAGCAGACGCTTTTATCCAAAGCGACTTACAGCAAGTACAGGGACATTCCCCCCCTGAGGCAGGTAGGGTGAAATGCCTTGCCCAAGGACACAATGTCATGTAGCCACAGCCGGGGTTTGAACTCACAACCTTCCGCTCAAGAGGCCAACACCTTAACTGCTGAGCCATCTGCCCCGACCCCCACCCCCTCTTGTCCCCAGGCTTGCTGTACTTCGCAGGCCACGGCTACGAGAACTACGGTAACAGCTTCATGGTTCCCATCGACGCCCCGGCCTCCTACACGTCGGAGCACTGCCTGTGGGTCCAGGACATCCTCCAGAAGATGCAGGACAAAGAGACCGGCCTCAACGTCTTCCTCCTGGACATGTGCCGCAAGAGGTACCTCTCCTCCCTCCCCTCCCTCCCGCCCTGTTGGCCGCTTCCGGCATCAAAGTTCATGTGTGCTCAACATGGATAGCGATATTTTCCACACTTTCCATAATTGCTACAGCATCTCTTATCTGTGTTGCCCCGAGGAACCTGAACGATGACGTCATCCAGCAGCCTGGCCCGCTGAAAGTGACCGCGAACATTGTGTTTGGCTATGCCACGTGAGTCGCCCTCCCGGGAACACCTGCCTGCCTGTTTCCTCGACAACCTGTCATAGCATACCCCATACCTGAGATATTCCCCCCCCCCCCCCCAAAGCGTCCCTCTTTCCCTGTGTTTGATTGGGTTTGTGTTTGAGGACAGGTGTGTGGACGCGGAGGCCTTTGAGGTGAATAAAGATGACCTTTCCAACGGCATCTTCATCAGCTACCTCAAGCAGCGCCTTTGTGAAGATGACAAGGTCACCGTGATGCTTGACAGAGTGGCTGAGGGTCAGAGCTCTTTCGGTTTTCTTTCCTTCATCCTTCCATCCAGCTCTCCGTTCATACATGCATGCGTTCATTCATTCATTCATTCATGTATTCCTTAACTCCCTTGCTCGCCAACATACAATGTCAATCATTTTCCAACAGGAAGTCAGTAGTGCCACTATAAACACACCTTCCTTAGTGCATCATCAAGCTATGCTAGCAAATCCCTCCTCTGTCACCGTCCCATCAGTCCCCGTCACACGCACCCACTGTGTCTGTCCCCAGACATGGGCCGCTGTGCCATCACACGTGGGAGGCAGGCTCTGGAGCTCCGCAGCAACCTATCAGAGAGGAGGGCCCTGACGGACCGCATCCAGGGCCCCAGCTGCCCCGCCGCCGCCTCTGCTCGCAACATGCAGTGGGCCATCGCACACGGTCAGACGTCACCACGCGGGGCTCACCGCGGCCATACGGGGACGGGTTTTTGACGAACTTTACACTTCACGACTTTACTTTACCATACGGATTGCTTGAAGACATTTCGGTCAACCTAGGTCAAATACTTGAAAGTTAAAGTTATCCAGTCGGCGATCGGCAATCGGATTGTTCTTTATGAAAGAAATAATTGTTTTCCAGGTGGTTTGCTACACTAGTGTAGTCTTGAGTATATTCATCTTGAGTCCCACCTGTCTGTCCAGTACTTCCAGAGAGCCGTACGCTGCAGTTTGACTGCGGAGTCAAGGTACAGCTGGGCTTCGCTGCAGAGTTCTCCAACATCATGATCATCTACACCAGGATATTAGAGACGCCTCAGAACATCGCTTGCTGCTCTGCTCACGTCACAGACTTGCCAGAGGTCTGTCGGTTCTCAAAATGCAGCTGTGTTGTAACAGAACCCTGTGGTTTTCCTTTAAGCCAGCCTAATCATTGATTCAACCATTTATAGCAAGCATTTGTTCCACCAGTAAAGCCTACCTAAAAATCAAGGATTCAACTAAAAGTATAGTGTGCCTTGAACGCATTCAAGTCATTAGGTTGTTGTCTAACATTGTCATTGTCCAGCTGTGTTCCTGTGCAGCACTGTGTCGTTTAACAGTGTTTTATGATGTCCGACGTCAGGTTTTGGACGTCGATGTGAAGAAAAGCAACAACGCGAGCCTGCTGGAAGCAGGCAGCTTCCTGCTCACCGCGGACCCCATGCTGAGCCCAGAGCTGCCCAGCCTCTACACCCGCCTCAAGGACCTGCAGAGGCTGAAGGTTAGCTTCCTAACGCCACCCTCTAACTACAAACCCATAACATCTCACTGCTGGAACAAACAGCTTGTAATAATGCCAAGAAGGGCACCATGGCGATATTGAACCAATGTATACAATTTTGGATGTATACATGTTACTTTTGGATTTTTATCCTGCTCGAGTCTGTGCTGAAATCTACTTGACTTTTATTCAATAATTTTTTTATAATGTACTATATCGTGTACCCTTATCGTTATTACCCTGCAACTCTGTGTGCTGTACTTTACCCTGCTGCTGTTGTGAACTGCAATTTCCCCTCCTGGGGGACAAATAAAGGTTTTCTTATCTTATCTTTACCCTTCCGCAGACGGAGCTGACCTTCACCGTGTGTCTGCAGTATCAGTACTCCAACTTGGATGAGGAGGTCCAGGAGCGGCAGGTGATCAGCGTGGGCAAACCCCTCGTCTCCAAGCTCAACCTCTCCGAGCCCCGCCCCCAGCGCCTCCACTCCGCCTCCTCCAACCTGTCCCCGTCCCGCAACTTGCCCGAGTCCTCCTCCTTCCCAGAAGGCCTCGAGTCGAGCTACCCCGGCTCGGAGACCTCGTCCATCGGTTCCGCCTCGACGTCCTGGTCGTACTTCGCCCAATCAGAAGCCTCGTTCTTGCCGTCCACCAACAGCGTCAACCAACCAGAAGAGACAGACAGTCCTGACATGTTGTTCAGTGATGCTCCCCAGCCTCTCAACACCAGTAAGAGCTTGACCCACGGCCATGTTGACGACACCTACCAGTTCAGCGACATGCGCAACTTCCATTCCTGTTGACGGGTGAAATCATTTCCTGTTTGTTTATGTTACTTACTTTACTTTTTGTACATGTTACTTTATCATCCTGAACGCATTAACTTATTGTGCAACATCCACCAAACATATTCTGTGAGATTTCCTTTGATGTGTGTGTGTGTAAACCAGTAAGTCACCATTTGTGTTTTTATAAATGTGTTTGGAAAAGCACTGGAGATGGAATGAGAGAATGAAGAAAAACTTGTTTATTTGATGATGTTGAGTGTGTTAGGTGATCCCTGGCTGGGGAACAGATGAATATGGTTTAGTGTTACATTTCAAGACTGCCCCTGCAGTAAGTCCCGGAGCACTATATCACCAGGACAGTTTAGAAAACCTAGGACAGTTTAAAACAGGATTTGCTATGAACCTGCTGCAGAAACAAACTGTACTGTTTGACCTTGTGTTGATTTTTTAGGATACAGGATAAAGGATGCTTTATTGCCATTTATTTAAACACATATAGGAACTTGTTGCAGCATTACAGTGAAGTGTTTTAAAACATATAGTGCGGTTAGACAAAGACAGTGACGACATGACAAGAAAAGACTAAAGTATACAGCTGGATAATATCATTTCATCTGGGAAGACGGTCTTTCTCCACTCCAGTAGGTGGAAGTGAAGAGAACTGCTGCTGGATGCAATCCTACACTAGTATTCAGAAAAGAAGACCTCGCGCCATTTTGTTTCAGTTTCGCCTGTTGTCGCGCACGACAAGCGAGGGTGGCGCGCGAGGTGCTTGCGAACTAAAAAAAACTCAGCGAAACGTTTCCAGAAGTGTAATCATGGCTGATAACTCTCCGGTAGCGGAGTCAGGGGCACCTGAGGGCCAGGAGACCGGAGGCTTTCGAAAACTGTCCGAACTGAGGGTCGTCGACCTGAAAGCGGAGTTGAAGAGGAGGAATTTGGACACGACCGGTAACAAGAGTCTGCTGTCAGAGAGGCTGAGGAAGGTGAGCTAAGCTAGGCTAGCTGTGTTTACCCAGACACTGAGAGATAATGGATAATAACTGATAATAAACACAACCAGAGTGACACTATAACATGAACACATCATTATTTTAGTGATGCTTAGTGAAGTTACACAGCGAGGTTGTTTTCCTGCAGGTTAGGCCCAGACCAGGCCTAGCCTCATGCTACATGGCTAGTTAGCATCAGGAACACCCAGTGAAGCTTCATATGTTGGAGCGGACCGGGGAACCGTTTAATCTGACGGAATAATGACGTTAAGGATGCATGGTGCATGTTATCAGTGTGTATTCTGATGAACCGTGTTCGTGATCAGGCCATCGAGGAGGAGGGCGGAGATCCGGATGAGATCGCAGTGACTGTGGATCCAGCGGGCAAGAAGACGCCAGCTCGGCGGATCTCTAAAGGTATGGAGGCTCTCCCTCCTTAGGGGAGGTACTGGATTCAAAGTCCAGGTTGTGTGTGTGTTTGATATGCGTGTGTTTTTGGACGTGCAGGGAAGCGGCAGGATAATGATGACCAGGGGGACTGTACTGTGGAGGAGGACTCGGGGGACCAGGTGAGCTGCCCCTGGTATCACAGCAGGGTGGACAGACCCTTGCTTTTCGTATGCAACCTAGCGTGACTTAAAGTAATCCTTCTTAAGCGTGATTTTAGGTCCTTTTTTGAAAGTCTGGAGCTTTGTGGCACCGATAAAATGTCAAGCTCGAGCTTTAAGAACTACATTGTTCTACGTCACATATCTGCTTCTAGCCAGGGCGCGAGCTGCAGTCTCATTGAAGTCTCATTCAAGAGGCAAAAACACGTATTATTTTATGAATTAAATTGTAATTAATAATTTAATTTGTGATAGATTACGTATTATTGCAGCTGTACAGGAAGTGGAAAAGTTGTGCTAAAATGCTAAAATATGTAACAAGAGGAAAAACTAACTTTTGTCACCATAGAACAGGGGTGGGCAATGAGGGCTGCTGTCCTGAAGGTTCTAGATATTTCCCTGCTTTAGCACACCTGATTCTAATGAAGGGTAATTGTGAGGCTTCCACAGACTGAGCTTGATAACGACTCTTCATAAGGATCAGGTGTGCTGGAGCAGGGAAACGTCAAAAACCTTCAGGACAGGTCCTCAGGACTTGGAATTGCCCGCCCCTGTCAAAGAACGTTCAGATTTCAATGCATTCCTATGGGATTTTCATCAATATGACTTCAACTAGATTTTTCTCAAAATGTATATATAAAAAATACCCTATCAAGAGGCCAAAACATGTATCTTTCGATTTTTTAATTAATTAAATTAAATTTAAACATGTAAATCTTTTTTTATATTTAATTTAACTTAAACATTTAATTTAATTAATATGATGGATTACCTATTATTGCAGGACCCAGCTATACAGGAAATGAAAAAGTTGTGCTGATATGCTAAAATATGTAACGAGGGGAAAAACTAACTTTTGTCACCATAGAACGTTCAGATTTTTAAGCATTCCTTTGAGATTTTCATCAACATGACTTCAACTCAACTTTTCTCCAAATATAAATATATATATATACAGTATGTGTATATGTACTGTGTATATATATATATATTTGGAGAAAAGTATAAAAAGTATATATATATATTTTATTTTTTATTATGTATTAAACATTTTTAAACAGATTTTTAAAAGTAGGCAATAGCTATACAGAAAGGGGTATATAAAAACGTGAAATGGTACAAATTATAAAAAGTATACTAAATCACTCATTCCCTACTCCCTACATATCGAAATAAATGTAGTGGACTATATAATGAGCTCAAAAGAAAAAAAATGTTCAGGCACTTCTCTTGGCGCCGGTAATTACCTCATCGCTGTTGCACAATTAAAATGTACCAACGCAGTGCATGATTGAATATCTTGCTTCGGTTAGTGACCATCGGATGTTCACTACTTTTTCGCGGTGAATTGTGGGATACATGCAGTGCACTATATAGTGGACACTAAATATTCGGACACCACTACAAAATGGCGTGGTCATTATATAGTACACTATATAGTGGTTAGGGCGTGGTTTCAGAACACAGCTCATGAGTATCAAACTGGGCGCACCTCGCTGACTCCGCCCTCCGCCCGCCCCCCTGCCTGCAGGAAGATCACCATGACGACAATAGCATGGACAACCTGCGGGAGATGGACATCATGGACATGAGCGTGCTGGACGACGCCGAGAACGAAGAGGGCATCCCCGCCGAAGAGTACGACGACGACTCCATCCTGAACGAGGACGCCGAGGAGAAAGACCCTCCCCTCAGCCCTGCAGCCAATCAGGAGGAGGAGCGGGAGGAGGAGGAGGAGCTGGGGAATGGAGATGCTGAGATGTTGGACGAGGCAGATGAGGTAAGCTGGTCCTTGAAATCTGCTCCATGTGGGGAGTCACATGGCTTAGTGGTTAAGGCGTTGGGGCTCAGGATCGGAAGGTTGTGAGTTCGATTCCCGGCTGTGGCCACATGATGTTGTGGCCTTGGGCAAGGCACTTCACCCTACTTGCCTCAGGGGGAATGTCCCTGTACTTACTGTAAGTCGCTCTGGATAAAAGCGTCGACCTTCTTCTAAAGCGATCCCACCGCCTCTCTGTGTTGTGTGTGCGTAGGCTTGCGTCGACCAGGACGTTGGCGACATGGAGGAGAAAGAGGAAGATCTGACATTTGCGTCGACCGCTGAGGTACAGACTCTCATTCCGCTCGCTAGCAGGTTATCACCTAAGCTAGGTTCCCAGAACCCTTAGCGTGTGATTATTGCTACGCTGCTGAACGGGAACGTCTTCTGTTTTTCTTTCAACAGGAAGAGGAGGAGGAGCAGGAAGTTGAGGCGGAAGATTCAAAAGAAGGAAGAGGTACTGTTGGAAAAAAAATAGAGATCAAAAGTTCCTTTTCGATGGCAGTTTCCCCCGTCACTTCAGTGTTTAAAGCTCGGAATGCTAAAATCATTCAGTTTAAAGCGTCCTCACAGAGAGACTGGAAACCCAAAGGTGTCTTGCTGGCTGGGGGATGGAAGGTGGTCTCTCCCTGGGCGATTGGATAAAGAGACATGTAGGCCACCTTTGGGGGCCCCCCCACCCAGTTTTGGGCCACCTTTCAGCCCCCGGTCAGCAATTCCTTAGGTCAGCGAGCGTTTAGTTGTTGCAGGTGATGTTTTTAGGTTGCCACACGAAGAGGAAGAAGAAAGAAAGACGAAGAAAAGAAGACTCCGGAAGAAAACACCCGCACCTTTTTCAGGACTGAACTGAACCATTTAAAAAAAACTCATCGGACACGAAGCCTAACGGACTTGTATACGAAAAAAACCCCTCCCCCCCCCCCCCACCACACCCCCTCAATCACCTTCCGAGTTACGGACACTCGTCACGTCGGTCACCCTGACGGAGGACACTGGACCCCCCCCCCCCTCCCCCACCCCCACCCCCTTTTCCGGAGCATCAGCTGGTCTTTGCGGCGTTTCTTCAGCTAACTCCGATCTTCTTCTGCTTGGGGACTCAGGTGCTCTGGAGCGGGTTCCACTTCCTGTCGGAGGGTTCAGCCTGAGCGTGTTCCCTGGTGTCTTGTCTAGGGTTAGGGCCCTTGGTGATTTTTCCAGTCTCTCTCTAGGCTAGGTGTGCTGTTAATACGTGTCTCAGGTCCAGAGAGGTGGAAGAGCCCCCCCCCCCTCCGTCCTAACCCAGGCCTTAGCCAGTTCCACGTTAACCTTTGCTGTGTGTTCAGAAGTGATTAAACTGTGTGCCATTCTATTCCTGTTAAATCCGTAGAAAATGACAAAGTAGCGGGGTGTTGTTTATCTGAGCCGCTTAATGAAGACCTCCAGGAGGAGACCACAGAAGAAGAGCAAGTCGCCAGCGCCCCCGGGGAAGACATTTCGAAGAGCGAGCCGGCGTCGGCTAGCGACGCTGACGCTAAGCTAATCAGCGACGCCGAACGGGAAGATGCGGAAGACCCCGGGAAGGTTCCGGAACGAGTGACAGTTGACTCTGAGGGCAAGGCCTCTACCGTTCAGGCCGATAGCGATAACGCGGGCGAGAGCGAACGTGCTGTTGATACAGAAATGGTACTTAAGGGCGAGGAAGACGAAGAGTCGAAGAGCGAGGAGCAAGCTGCTGAATCGGCCTCGGCAGTGAAAGCGTCCTCTTCTGTTGAGGGCGCTCAGAATAAGAGGTTTGTTATTTTCTGTCTACTAGAACTCCCCCCAACATGGCTGTCTCTCTGTTGCATTGGTTAGCAAGTTTGGATGCCCTTTTTGGAGGTAAAAAAAAAACCCAAATTGCTCTGCGCCTTTTTTTTGTCTGAAACGTCTCATCTCTATGTCATCTCTTAAGCGTTTTGACGTAATCTGTCAGGTGTCTTTGGCCCACCTTTAGCCATCCTAATGACATCCTATTACTGTTCCGTCACGCCCACATAAAGGGGGTTTGGTTTGTGTGTTGGTGCCCGCTGTGGGGGGTAAGTATGTTTCACTAGCCGGGCCCGGAGGGTGACAAGCTGCCCCCGCTGCCCGCCCTGCTGACCCAGCGCTTCTCTGTTTCTCTAGCGCCGACGAGGACAAGAGCGGCAAGCCGGACTCCAAAGATGATAAGGGTACGTGGGGGGGGGGGGGGGGGGGGGGGGGGGGGGGGGGGCTTCACACACCTGTCTAGTTTACCAAGGAGGGGGAACATAAGGATGGTGCTTAACGTGTGTGGGTCTGTGTGTGTTTGTCTGTGTGGGTGTTTGTGTGTGTGTGTGTGTGTGTGTTTGTGTGTGTGTCTGTGTGTGTGTGTGTGTGTGTGTGTGTGGGTGTGTGTGGTGTGGTGTGTGGGTGTGTGGGTGTGTGGGTGTGTGGGTGTTTGTGTGTGTCTGTGTATGTCTGTCTGTGTGTGTGTGTTTGTCTGTGTGGGTGTGTGTGTATGTCTGTCTCTGTGTGTGGGGGTGTGTGTATGTCTGTCTCTGTGTGTGTGTGTGTGTGTGTGGGGGTGTGTGTATGTCTGTTGTATGTCTGTCTCTGTGTGTGGGGGTGTGTGTATGTCTGTGTGTGTGTGTGTTTGTGTGTGTGGGGGTGTGTGTATGTCTGTCTCTGTGTGTGGGGGTGTGTGTATGTCTGTCTCTGTGTGTGTGTGTGTGTGTGTGTGTATGTCTGTCTCTGTGTGTGTTTTTCTTTGTGTGTGTGTTTGTCTCTGTGTGTGTTTTTCTTTGTGTGTGTTTGTCTCTGTGTGTTTAGGCTCTCCAGGCAGCAGTAAGAACCTGTGGGTTAGCGGCCTGTCATCCACCACCAGAGCTACTGATCTGAAGACGCTGTTCAGCAAGTACGGCAAGGTGTGTATCCCCCCCCCCCCCCAGCCTCCACACTCCCCCAGCCAGAGGAGCATCCAGCCCCTGAACGCCTCCCTCCTCTTCCTCCAGGTGGTGGGGGCCAAAGTGGTGACCAACGCCCGCAGCCCCGGCGCCCGCTGCTACGGCTTCGTCACCATGTCCTCCACGGAGGAGGCCACCAAGTGCATCAGCCACCTGCACCGCACCGAGCTGCACGGACGCATGATCTCTGTGGAGAGGGTGAGAGAACTGGGGGGGGGGGTCAGGCCGCTGGCTTGCTGGGCAGACCATCATTCATTTGCATTTATTCATTTAGCAGACGCTTTTAACCAAAGCGACTTACAAGAGAGCTTTACTAAAGAGCTTCAGTCACTGAGCATAGTAATGTGATAGCCCCCAAACACAGCAGGCATATAGAATATGAAACATACACCCCCCCCCCCCCCTTCAGGCCAAGAATGAGCCGGCAGGGAAGAAGCCAGCTGAGAAGGCCGACCCCAAGAAGGCTGGAGCAGAGAGGAGACACTCAACAGACTCCAAGTCTGAGAAGTAAGATCAGCACACCACACTCACACACGCTCACGCTCACTCACACGACACACGCAGACAAACACACACACAGACAGACAGACACAGACAAACACGCAGACACACACCACACACAGACAAACACAGACACCCACACAGACAAACACACACGAGCACAGACAAACCCACAGACACACACACACCAGGATGGAACCTGAACGCCGTGTCACAACATGGAGATCCCCCCCCCCCCCCCCTCCTCACAGTGTTGATGTTCTTCCTCCAGGTCGGATGTCAAGGATGAGAAGGCTGAAGACGGCGAGGGGAAAGATGGGAAAGGTGGGTCCTCTCAGGTCCTCACCGGCCTCCCTGGTCTCCCTGCACCCCCGGGGCCGCTCAACGTTAACGCTGTCCCCTCCTGCCTTCCTCTTCCAGGCCGCAACGAGAGGACGGTGGTGATGGACAAGTCCAAGGGGGAGCCGGTCATCAGCGTCAAGACCAAGAGCAAGGAGAGGGTGAGCGACGACCCCTGCCCCTCTCCCCCCTCCTGCTGACGCTCCAGTCAGCTCACTCTGTCCCCTGTACCCCCTCCTCCTGACGCTCCAGTCAGCTCACTCTGTCCCCTCCCCCCTCCTCCTGACGCTCCAGTCAGCTCACTCTGTCCCCTCCCCCCTCCTCCTGACGCTCCAGTCAGCTCACTCTGTCCCCCTCCCCCTCCTCCTGACGCTCCAGTCAGCTCACTCTGTCCCCTCTCTCCCCCTCCCCCCTCCTCCTGACGCTCCAGTCAGCTCACTCTGTCCCCTCTCCCCTCCCCCTCTCCTCCTGACGCTCCAGTCAGCTCACTCTGTCCCCTCCCCCCCTCCTCCTGACGCTCCAGTCAGCTCACTCTGTCCTCTCCCCCCTCCTCCTGACACTCCAGTCAGCTCACTCTGTCCCTCTCCCCCTCCCCCCTCCTCCTGACGCTCCAGTCAGCTCACTCTGTCCCTTCTCTCCCCTCCCCCCTCCTCCTGACGCTCCAGTCAGCTCACTCTGTCCTCTCCCCCCTCCTCCTGACACTCCAGTCAGCTCACTCTGTCCCCCCTCCCCCCTCCCCCCTCCTCCTGACGCTCCAGTCAGCTCACTCTGTCCCCTCCCCCCTCCTCCTGACACTCCAGTCAGCTCACTCTGTCCCCTCCCCCCTCCTCCTGACACTCCAGTCAGCTCACTCTGTCCCCTCTCTCCCCCTCCCCCTCCTCCTGACACTCCAGTCAGCTCACTCTGTCCCCTCTCTCCCCTCCCCCTCTCCTGACACTCCAGTCAGCTCTCTGTCCTCCCCCCTCCTCCTGACGCTCAGTCAGCTCACTCTCTCCCCCTCCCCCCTCCTCCTGACGCTCCAGTCAGCTCACTCTGTCCCCTCCCCCTCCTCCTGACGCTCCAGTCAGCTCACTCTGTCCCCTGTCCCCCTCTCCCCTCCTCCTGACGCTCCAGTCAGCTCACTCTGTCCCCTCCCCCCTCCTCCTGACGCTCCAGTCAGCTCACTCTGTCCCCTCCCCCCTCCTCCTGACGCTCCAGTCAGCTCACTCTGTCCCTCTCCCTCCTCCTGACGCTCCAGTCAGCTCACTCTCTCCCTCTCCCCCTCCCCCTCCTCCTGACGCTCAGTCAGCTCACTCTCTCCCCTCCCCCTCCTCCTGACGCTCCAGTCAGCTCACTCTGTCCCCTCTCCCCTCCCCCTCCTCCTGACGCTCCAGTCAGCTCACTCTCTCCCCTCCCCCTCCTCCTGACGCTCCAGTCAGCTCACTCTGTCCCCTCCCCCTCCTCCTGACGCTCCAGTCAGCTCACTCTCTCCCCCTCCCCCTCCTCCTGACGCTCCAGTCAGCTCACTCTGTCCCCTCCCCCTCCTCCTGACGCTCCAGTCAGCTCACTCTGTCCCTTCTCTCCCCCTCCCCCTCCTTCTGACGCTCCAGTCAGCTCACTCTGTCCCCTCTCTCCCCTCAGAGCACAAAGAGTCGCGACAGGAAGTCGGCGAGCAAAGAGAAGAAGGACATCCTGTCGTTCGACCAGATCAAGGAGCAGAGAGAGCGGGAGCGTCAGAGGCAGCGGGAGAGGGAGATCAGAGAGGTGGAGAGACGCAGACACTCTGGGTGAGGAGGAGGGAGGAGGAGGAGGAGGAGGGAGGAGGAGGAGGAGGGAGGAGGAGGGGAGGAGGAGGCTGGCGTAACGCACTCCTCATCAGCTTCCCTTTGATGCCTTGATGAGCGAAATCAACACCGTTGTCAAGTATTAGCCAACCAGTTAACCGTTCATATTGAGCCCCCCTGGGAACCAACAGTGATTGGTTGTCTCCCTCCCCCCCCCACCCCCCCCCCGCCGCCCCCCCCCTCAGTGAGCGTGATCGCGACAGCCGATCTGAGCGCGAGCGAATCCGCCTGTTCAGGGAGAAGGAGGAGCGAGAGAGGCTAATGAGGAAGAGGAACTGGCTGGAGGTGAGTGTGGGTGGGGCGTAGATGGAGGGGAGGGGGAGGTGCGGGGGGGGGGGGTGGGCACTGTTTTAGCCCTGCAGCAGTTTGAACAGTGGGGCTTGGGGGGGGGGACGGGACGTTTTCTCTGTTTTGTGTGCTCTGCTCTCTTAAAACCAACCCCCACCTCCTCCCTCCCCCCCCCCCCCCCTCAGACACAAACACAGCGGAGCTCAGGGGCCGCCGCAGTGCAGCACCCCCCACAGTGCAGGGCTAGCTGCCTCGTTCAGGGGCCCCACGGTAGGCTACTGTTGACCGGAGCCCCACCCCCCCCCTACCTGCCCCGAGATGAATGTCTTGGATTTCTTAACTGTACACACATACACACACACACACACAAGCACATACACACACATATATCAGAATCTGAATCTATTTTATTCGCTATGCAGGATATACAAACTCAGAATTTACTTTGGCAGAAAAGATCAAACATAGAACATATATGGAACATGTACACACACACACGTACACACACGTACACGCCTACACACACACGTACACACACACGTACACACACGAACACACATGTACACACACACGTACACACACGAACACACACACGTACACACCCACGTACACACACGTAAGTAACTGGGATAGGCTCCAGTCACCTTTGACCCCTAGCAGGAGTAAGCGGCACGGCTAATGAGCAATAGATAATGAACGAATGAATTCATACATTTTCAGAGACAAACGGACTATAATCATTTCAGATAACATCATTAAGCAGCCGTCGCTAAGGGATGTTGAAATGTTTGTTTCCTACAATAGAAGTTATCTATCAACTCACTGGCTGGGAAGGTGTGTGTGTGTGTGTTTGGTGTGTGTGTGGTGTGTGCATCTGTGTGTGTGGTCTGACAAAGGTTTGTGCAATATGACTAATGACCCCTTAATCTTTTTTGTATTCTAGCTGCGATTTTCACACAGGAGTCTGGGTTACCACATTGTCTCCAGCTTGTGCATGTGTGTGTGTGTGTGTGTGTGTGTGAGAGCGCCTGTGTGTGTTTCTAAGTGTGTTGTAATTGTTGGGGGAATTAGCATGAAAAATGCCACTGGCTGTGTTCCCAGCAGGACAGGGGCTTAAGACATGTCCTCTCTCAGCTCACCTGGAGCACACCAGCTCCACACACACACACACACACACACACACACGACAGAAACAGCCCCCCCCCCCCCCCCCACACACACACACACACACACACACACACATGACAGAACAGCCCCCCCCCCCAACACACACACACACACACACACACATGACAGAAACAGCCCCCCCCCACACACACACGACAGAAACAGCCCCACACACACACGCATGCACGCACACCACACACACACGACAGAATCAGCCCCCCCCCACACACACACACGACAGAATCAGCCCCCCACCACACGCACAGAAACAGCGCCCCCACCACACACACACTCAAACAACCTCCCACACCCCCCCCCACACCCCCCCCCTCCCCCACTGCAACTACAAACATTCCCCCCTCCACACCCACCACATCTTCTCGAGCCTCCTCACCAAAGCCTCATTAAGCGTCCTTTTGTGTGGTGTTGGTGGGGGGGTGGGGGGGGGGGGGGGGCTCCAGTCTGGGTGTCTTTCAGGGGCAGCGGTCCCTGCTCCCCCCTAACGAGCCGCTGACAGACAGGAGCCAGCCGTCTGTGGGGGGGGGGGGGGGGGGGGGGGCTCCTGGTGAGTACCTGGCTCAGGTGCTGCTTGAAGACTAAACACACAGCCTTTGTCTGGCGGGGGGGGGGGGGGGGGGGGGGGGGGGGGGGGGGGGGCAGAATCAAAGGGCGCTGCTGCGCGGGACCAGGCCGCGTGACAATGACGGAGGAGCGGGAGCGACAGGTGGGCCGGGGGGGGGGGGGGGGTGGGGGGCAGCTGGGGGGCAGGTGGGGTCTGGGAGACCCTCGCGTCGACGTCCCCCTTGACATTTTTATCGGACGCTCTTCTCCAGAGCGACTGGCAGCAAGTATCAAGAAGAGTGAAGGGTGAAGTGCCTCGCCCGAGACGCAACGTCAACTGCCTTTGCCGGGAATCGAACTCACAACCTCTCCATTGCTAAATCGACGCCCTAACCGCTCAGCCACCTGACTCCTTCCTGCCGTCCTGCCTTCCTGCCTTCCTGCCTGCCTGTCTCTGTCTGCCTGCCTGCCTTCCTGCCTGCCTGTCTCTGTCTGCCTGCCTGCCTGCCTGTCTCTGTCTGCCTGCCTGCCTGCCTTCCTGCCTGCCTGTCTCTGTCTGCCTGCCTGCCTGCCTGCCTGCCTGCCTTCCTGCCTGCCTGTCTGCCTTCTGCCTGCCTGTCTCTGTCTGCCTGCCTGCCTGCCTGTCTCTGTCTGCCTGCCTGCCTGCCTGCCTGTCTCTGTCTGCCTGCCTGCCTGCCTGCCCTGTCTCTGTCTGCCTGCCTGCCGGCCAGTCTGTCTGTCTCTCGTTGACACGGCCAGGGTTCGAACCAGGAACCTTCTGATCACCAGCCCCTACTCCCAAATGGCTGAGCCTCTCCCCTTCCACGTGTTCCCGTCCAGAAAACGGATTCTGTTCGGGAAGACGAGGGTCTCTGCAGAGGGGTGGTGGGGGGGGGGGGGGGGGGGGCGTTCCCAGCTGGACGGCCATGTGAAGGGATGAGAACAGTCCCGAAACAGCTGCGGAGAAAAACGTCGGCAGGAGAATATACGGCAGCTCCATCCATCACGGCTCGGATAGCTGAGTTTACGAAGGGACGCATGAATCAGCGCCCCGCTTGGTGCTGACGTGTCAGGCAATTATTTGCGCAGTAATTTCTGCTTGCAGTTATTGATTTGTGTTCGATCGGGATCAAGGCCTCGGGGATTTATTCCCCAGTCCGTCCTCGTACCCCCGGGGCGCGAAGGCGTTATTTATCGTTATCAACACGTTAAGCGATGAAGATTTGTTGTGGTATTATTAAATGATCTTTATCTTCCTTCACGTCACGTTGGCCGAGTTTGGCCACGAAAGGAGTGATTTACGGGAGGGGGGGGGGAAGGGGGAGGGAGGAGGGAAAGAGGGAACGATGGAGCGAATTCCTTCCGACAATTCGCTCGCCTTTGGAACAGGAATTGTATCACGCTAAAGTGAACGGTCCAATTCCTCTTAGCATTCCGAGCAATGTCTAGGCAGGGGCCTCCAATCCTGGTCCTCGAGGGCCGCTGCCCTGAAGGTTCTAGATGTTTCCCTGCTCCGGCACACCTGATTCTAATGAAGGGTCATTATCAAGCTCTGTGGAGGTGTGCTGGAGCAGGGAAACATCTAAACCTTCAGGACAGCGGCCCTCGAGGACCAGGATTGGAGGCCCCTGGTCTAGGCAGATGATGGCATTCTGTGACGCCGTTCTGTAATTGATTTAGACTTCTGTAAGTTTTGTCATTCTGGCGAAATGTTGGGAACTCAATCGGATCGTGGTGACGTGGTGACGAGGGAATTGAACGTCCATCTCAGGGTTCGGGGATGTTCATATCGTGTGATGTGGGTACACTTCTGTCGTAGACGGACGAGAGGACGAGGGTGACTGCTATCATGACGTGGAACTTATCGCCTCATCTGACTTTCTTTCCTTGTTCTCTGTCTGTCTCTCTCAATCTCTTCAGACAGTCTCTCTCTGTCTCTCTCTATGTCTCTGTCTGTCTCTGTCTCTCTCTTCAGACAGTCTCTCTCTCTCTTCAGACAGTCTCTCTCTCTCTTCAGTCTCTCTCTCTCTTCAGTCTCTCTCTTCAGTCTTTCTCTCTCTCTTCAGACAGTCTCTCTCTCCAGACAGTCTCTCTCTCTCTCTCTTCAGTCTCTCTCTCTCTTCATTCTTTCTCTCTTCAGACAGTCTCTCTCTCTCTTCAGACAGTCTCTCTCTCTCTCTTCAGACAGTCTCTCTCTGTCTCTCTCTATGTCTCTGTCTGTCTCTGTCTCTCTCTTCAGAAAGTCTCTCTCTCTCTCCAGACAGTCTCACTCTGTCTCTCTCTATGTCTCTGTCTGTCTCTGTCTCTCTCTTCAGACAGTCTCTCTCTCTCTTCAGACAGTCTCTCTCTCTCTCTTCAGACAGTCTCTCTCTCTGTCTGTCTCTCTCTGTCTCTGTTTGTCTCTCTCTTCAGGCAGTCTCTCTCTCTCTTCAGACAGTCTCTCTCTCTCTTCAGTCTCTCTCTTCAGTCTCTCTCTTCAGTCTCTCTCTCTCTCTTCAGACAGTCTCTCTCTCTGTCTGTCTCTCTCTGTCTCTGTTTGTCCTCTCTCTTCAGACAGTCTCTCTCTCTCTTCAGTCTCTCTCTTCAGTCTCTCTCTTCAGTCTCTCTCTCTCTTCAGACAGTCTCTCTCTCTGTCTGTCTCTCTCTATGTCTCTGTTTGTCTCTCTCTCCAGACAGTCTCTCTCTCTCTTCAGACAGTCTCTCTCTCTCTTCAGTCTCTCTCTCTCTTCAGTCTCCTCTCTTCAGTCTTTCTCTCTCTCTTCAGACAGTCTCTCTTTCTCTCCAGACAGTCTCTCTCCTCTCTTCAGTCTCTCTCTCTCTTCAGTCTCTTTCTCTTTAGTCTCTCTCTCTCTTCAGTCTCTCTCTCTCTTCAGTCTCTCCTCTCTCTTTAGTCTCTCTCTCTCTTCAGTCTCTCTCTCTCTTCAGTCTCTCTCTCTCTTCAGTCTCTCTCTTCAGTCTCTCTCTCTCTCTTCAGACAGTCTCTCTCTCTCCAGACAGTCCTCTCTCTCTCTTCAGTCTCTCTCTCTCTTAGTCTCTCTCTCTCTCAGTCTCTCTCTCTCTTCAGTCTCTCTCCAGTCCTCTCTTCAGTCTTTCTCTCTCTCTTCAGACAGTCTCTCTCTCTCTCCAGACAGTCTCTCTCTCTCTTCAGTCTCTCTCTCTCTTCAGTCTCTCTCTCTCTTTAGTCTCTCTGTCTTCAGTCTCTCTCTCTCTCTTCAGTCTCTTCTCTCTCTCTCTTCAGACAGTCCCTCTCTCTCTCTCTCTCTCTCTCTCTCTCTCTCTCTCTCAGCTCCTCTCTCGTGTGCCCGCTCCAGCAAAACAACAAGCTAGGCTCTCTCAGTAAGCAGAACCCCACCCCCCCCCCCCTTAACTGCCCATCTTCCCTCAGAACGTCAACACGACCTAGACCATCTCCTGAAGCGTCACTTTTCCTTTCAGTTTTGGAAGTCGACCCTCAAACTGTTAGTCTGCCATTACAAATCCACCTAATGAGGACCTCTCTGGGGGAAGAAATCCCTAAGTGTGTGTGTGTGTGTGTGTGCGTGTTGTGCGTGTGAATGTACATCGGACAGAGAGACACAGCGAACTTCCAGCGTGTGTGTGTGTGTAAACGGGCTAAATTACACAGTCAGTCAGTAACTCACGGGTGAGTTACCAACCTGAAATGACATGTTTAGTGTGGATTGTATAATTCCATAATTGGGGGGGAGGGGGGGGGGAAGGGGGGAGGGGGGGGGATGTTGTGTCACACGAGGTTTCAAAGTCCTCGCGAGGGTACAGGGTTAAACTTCAAGGGGGAGAGTTGGAAGGAGGGGGGGGGGGGGGAGGGGGGGCGCGAGGGGGAGGGAGAGGAGGATGGGTCCTCATCAGAATCAGAATCAGAATGAGGTTTATTCGCTATGCACGATTAACAAACATAGAATTCACTGTGGCAGGAATGAGCAAACATAGAACATATATGTGGCATACTAATAAAAAAAGAACACAATGTAAAATACACTACAGATATCATACATATAAACAATAATACAAGTGATACAAATAATACAAATGATACAAATAGTACAAATGATACAAAATACTACAAAATGATACAAATAACATGAAAGTACAAATACATTGGTACAGAGTGAATGGGTATATATAGTATGGTGGGGGGGGTGTATATAGGTAAGGCGAGTGATTTACAGAGAGGGGTGCGGGGGGGTAGAAGGGGAACGTGGAGAGAGAGAGGGGGGCAGGGAGGGCTGTGTTTTGGCACGCACGCCTGGGTAAGGTAGCTCCCCGTGCTCGGCCTGTGCGAGGGCGTCCTGGAGGAATGCAGGCCCCCGCACCTCCGTCTAGACGGGCCGGTCCTGATCCTGTCTGCTGCCCTCCTCTCCGGAACCTTCCCAGACCTCTCGCTCACCCCCGCTGTCTCTCTCTCTCTCTGTCTCTCTCTCTCTATTTCTCTCTCACCTGAGGTCTCTCTCTCTCTGTCTCTCTCTATTTCTCTCTCACCTGAGGTCTCCCTCTCTCTCTCTCCCCCTCTCTCCCCCTCTCTTTCTCTCTGTCTCTCTCTCTCTCTCCCTCTCTTTCTCTCTCTCTCTCTCTCTCTCTCTCTCTCTCTCTCCTCTCCCTCTCTCTCTCTCTGTCTCTCTCTCTTTCTCCCTCACCTGAGGTCTCCCTCTCTCTCTCCCCCTCTCCCCCTCTCTTTCTCTGTCTCTCTCTCTCTCTCCCCCTCTCTCCCCCTCTCTCCCTCTCTCTCTCTCTCTCTCTCTCTTGTTACAGCCTAACAAAAGCGAGCCACAGTTGACCTTACCCATCAGCAGACGCTTTCATCCAAAGCGACTGCCAAGAGCGAGCTTTAGAAAAGACGCCACATACCGAGCATGCTTGGAGTCCAAGGCCCCGTGCTCCAGGTGTGCTAGTACAGCGCCGCATCCAGCCAGCAGGCGACAACCCAGCAGGGCCGGCCTGCTTACAGCAGCGCCGCGACACCGTGGGAGAGAGGCGGAGCTGAACCGCGAGCAGGGCAGGCGGGGTGACAGGGAGGATTAGGCCTGCCAGGCTCTTCAGAGAAGCATTCTTCCTCCGTCCTCGCGGACGACGACGACTTAAGTCAGCGGTCGGGGCGAGAGAGAGAGAGAGAGAGAGAGAGAGAGAGAGAGAACGCCGGCGGGGGACAAAAGGGAAGAAGAATGCCTCGCCTCGTGGGAAAGCGGCGGCGGGAAGAATGTCACCGGGCGACAGGTTGTCATCCTCCTCCTCCCCCACCCCACCCCCACACCCCCTCCCACCCCACCCCCCACACCCCCCCCCCCCACCCCACCCCCACACCCCCCCCCCCCCACCCCACCCCACCTCCAGAAAGTCTAAAACGGATCAAAATAAAATAATAATCCGTTTTTCCGGGAGTAGGTTACGGCGGCCCGTCCTCGGCCCGGCAGGCAGGCCGTCCCTGGGAAAGCCTCGCAGGAAGCGGCTCCATGTTGTCTTTTTTGCTGGACGTGCTGGTCGGGCCGCCTCCAGCGGCGTTGGATGGACAATATTGGCTCAGTCCGCTTCAAACGCGCGAAGCTGGGGTGAGAAGGGAGAGGTGGGGTGGGGAGGTGGGGAAGAGGGCTGGGATCTGGTTTCATGTGACCTCCTCCAGGTGAGTCGGGGGGGGGGCTTCTACGGGAGCGAGCGCGGGAACGTGCACGGGGGGGGGGGGGGGGGGGGGGCGGAGCGGGGGGGGAGCGCGTTTCGCGTTTGATGTCGTGGAAGGGGGGGCGGGGGGGTGGGGGGGGGGGGGGGGGTGTCCAAACCTCTCCCTGAGAACGAGCCTCTTGAACTTCCCTGATTATT
The DNA here is from genome assembly GCA_030340665.1 of Neosalanx taihuensis. Taxonomy (NCBI): domain Eukaryota; kingdom Metazoa; phylum Chordata; class Actinopteri; order Osmeriformes; family Salangidae; genus Neosalanx; species Neosalanx taihuensis. The sequence goes on from CM059312.1 coordinate 2,080,891, forward strand.
TGCAGGGAAATTAAACATGCGAGGAATGCTGTCTGGCCGAGGGGCTGTGGGGGGGGGGGGGGGGGGGGAGGGGGGGGGGGAGGCGGCCTGCTTTTGATGTCCTGTCCGCAGAAGACCCCCCCCCCCCCGAGTGAGGAGCTGCCCCGGTCGTGGCTCCGCCTCGCGGGGCCGGGCGGCCCCCCCTTACAGAAAACAAACACACCTCTGTTTTCAGTCAGCTTCCCATCGTCAGGGAACCATGGCGACCGCTGCTAGAACATCTTTGGTCGCTACGTTGGTTCCTTCGTGCCGTTCTTCTGGGCAGCACCGCTGGGTCAGGGGGCGGAGTTCTTGCCCACCAAATACGGGGCTTGGGTTCGATTCCCGGTGGGAATTCCATTCCTAGCCAACGTGCTGAACATGAGTGAGCCTGTGAAATGTACCCACTGTAGGACAGGAGTCAGATGGCTCAGCGGGTTAAGGCGTTGGCCTCAGGAGCGGAAGGTTGTGAGTTCAAACCCCGGCTGTGCTACGTGATGTTGTGTCCTTGGGCAAGGCACTTCACCCTACTTGCCTCAGGGGGAATGGTCCCTGTACTTGCTGTAAGTCAGTTTGGATTAAAGCGTCTGCTGAATGAATATTTATTTAATAAAGGTTAATCTTCTTCAGAATCACGCTTTTGGTTCACTGGGTTTGCTTTATGAGCTTGATCTGAACCTCTGAACCTCTGTTTGAAATTCCTGCCCTACAGGTTCCTATTTGCAGTCACCCAATCGAAAATCACCTAAATAGCTGAGAAACAAACTTGCGGATGGGTTTAATAGCAGATGTTACTGAATGTGTGTCAACTTCCCTGCCGCGTTCGCCGAATTTCATTGAATGATCGTTTCCCAGAATGCAACCTTTTTCCAGGTGCGGCAGGACCCTCCGCCAAATGTCCTTCATTCCAGAATAACGACTCATCAAGCAGACGGATCCACTCTGTCGACATGAACTCTTTCGGAGGCCTGTGTTGACATCTTCAATCGAGGAAAGCTTTGCTTCTAGCCCGGGGATCAGGGCTCCGTCACAGGCCAGCGGAGCCGCTCTAAAGCCTAAAAAAGCAGCTCGTAATCAGGCTCGTCGCTGATGGCGGAGGTTGACAAGGCCAGAACCAAAATAGGAATTCCACGCCGTCTTCTCAGGTGAGTCACCCGACAGGCACTAGTAAACACCTCCGAGCACATTCTGCACGGGGCGCGCGTGTGTGTACCGGTGTGTGTGTGTGTGTGTGTGTGTGTCGGTAATGATAACATGCACCTGTCTGTATTCAGCCTACATCGAGGACATCGGGGAAAGCAGTCACCTCGTGTGAACCCGTCCGTTCATAAACCGCCCCCGACCGACGCTCCCCTCCCTCCCTCCCTCCCTCCCTCCTCCCTCCCTCCCTCCCTCCCTCCCTCCCTCCCTCCCTCCCTCCCTCCCTCCCTCCCTCCCTCCCTCCTCTCCTCCCTCCTCTCCCTCCCTCCCTCCCTCCTCTCCCTCCCTCCCTCCCTCCCTCCCTCCCTCCCTCCCTCCCTCCCCCTCCCTTTTGGGCTCCCCCTCCTCTAGGTTAGCGCTCACCCCCTCCCTTCCACCCATCCCCCCCCCCCGCCCTTCTTTCTCCATTCCCAGGGCAGGCAGGGGACAGAAAGGGGATGGGAACAGGGGCCTTGCTAAAGCCATCCCTTGCTGGAGGTTGGGAGCGGGAGGATGGATGGTGGCTCATGGGAAAAACACACAGCAGCTGAAACGGTCCCTCCAACGAGGACCTGGCGTATCTGATGAGAGAGCCTGAGCACGCGTGTGTGTGACCGAGTGTGTGCGTGCGTGAATGACTGAGTGTTTGTGTGTGACTGAGTGTGTGTGTGTGACGAGTGTGTGTGTGTGTGTGAATAACTGAGTGTTTGTGTTGTGACTGAGTGTGTGTGTATGACTGAGTGAGCGTGTGTGTGTGTGACCGAGGGTGTGTGTGTGTGTGTGTGTGTGTGAATAAGTGAGTGTGTGTGTTTGTGGCTTAGTGAGTGAGTTTGTGTGAGTGAGTGTGTGCGAGTGAGTGCGTGTGTGTGAATAAGTGAGTGTGTGTGTTTGTGGCTGAGTGAGTGAGTGAGTGTGTGAGTGAGTGTGTGCGTGCGAGTGAGGTGTGCGTGTGAATAAGTGAGTGAGTGTGCGTGTGTGGCTGAGTGAGTGAGTGTGAATAAGTGAGTGTGTGTGTTTGTGGCTGAGTGAGTGAGTGTGAATAAGTGAGTGTGTGTGTGTTTGTGGCTGAGTGAGTGAGTGTGAATAAGTGAGTGTGTGCGTGCGAGTGCGAGTGAGTGTGTGTGTGTGTGTGTGTGTGTGAATAAGTGAGTGTGTGCGCCCGCGTTTGTGTGCATCGTAGCGTGCCTTCTCGTGTGTGTGTGTGTGTGTGTGTGTGTGTGTGTGAGAGCGTTTTCCTTAGTCATACTCAGCCCAGACACCCAGAGTGGGCTCGCTAATACTCCTCACAGACAGTCAGACAGACAGGCAGACAGACAGGCAGGCAGGCAGGCAGGCAGGCAGACAGGCAGACAGACAGACAGGAAGACACACAGACAGACAGACAGACAGACAGACAGACAGACACACAGACAGACAGACAGACAGACAGACACACAGACACACAGACAGACAGGAAGACACACAGACAGACAGACAGACAGACAGACAGTACACAAGCAGGCCTCCTCAGCCTTTAATGACACCGTAATCCTCCCCACACACACGTTTAGCCCTACACAACACCACCCTCGCACATTCTTCCACTCTGATGCCAGACCGGAGAGACGGACGGATCAACAGACAGACGGGTAGGAAAGACAGGCAAATTGTGGTGTCGTGACAGACAGCGCAGACGGATGGCGTCGGCAGAACATCGTGCTCCTGTCTCTGCCGTGTCCCAGGAGAAGGAAGCTTGTGTATTAGCCTGCAGCTCATGCCTGCTGCATACTGTATAAGAGGCCTGGCACTCAGGTTACTAAATACACCCCGCAGGGCTTGGCACCCACATCTGCCTCTCTGAACGCGTGAGAAAAAAGGGGATGGAGAGAGGGACCGCCAGGAGAAGAGAGAGAGACACAGGGAGACAGAGAGAGAGAGAGAGAGAGAGAGAGACGGAGAGAGAGAGAGAGACAGAGAGAGAGAGAGACAGAGAGAGAGAGAGAGAGAGAGACAGAGAGAGAGAGAGAGACAGAGAGAGAGAGAGAGACAGAGAGAGACAGAGAGAGACAGAGAGGGAGAGAAAGAGAGACAGATAGAAAGAGAGAGAGAGGGAAGACAATATGGTTGCAATTTTTACATAATGCAGCTGCAGATGCTTTATAGTACAACATCAAGCAACGAGAGTCTTTGGGCTTTATGCTTCTTAAAAAAATATCATAATATTAGCTTCTCATATAAAGCAAACATCTTTATATAGCTCTGTTTGGTGACCCACAGCGCATTAAGCGAATTTTACACAGGAGCTGTGGTTGAGGCTGTGCATCCAGACCTCCAGGTTTGTGAAACCAGTGAGACCTAGTACTAGATTTGGGAGGAAAGTCAACTGCGTTTGACCTCACTTATCCATCCGCAGGCGGATCTTCTTCAGTGAGGATGGCAGCACATTTTGCTGCGTCACAGAGCCGCAATCATCAAGGAATTCACCTGGATAGGTTCCAAACCTCAATCTTGTTTTTGTTGTTGCACATACATCCTTTTTTTGGGTCATGCTAGGATAAGGTACATGAAGTCCTCCAGGGTGTTCTGTGGTATGGAATGATCCTCAACAAGGTGAGGGGAACAAGGGGATGCACGTAAACATGACCCACTTTCGTCGTATTTTTCCGCACCACACTACCCCTCCCTTACCTTTCCCTCTCCCTCCCTCCCCTTTCCTCTCCTTTCTCCCCTTCTTCTCTCCTCCTCTCTCCTCCCCTCTCCTCCCCTCCTCTCTCCTCCTCTCCCCTCCTCTCCCCTTCTTCTCTCCTCCTCTCTCCTCTACTCTTCTCCTCTCTCCTCCCCTCCTCTCTCCTCCTCTCTCCTCCTCTCCCCTCCTCTCTCCTCCTCTCTCCTCCTCTCCCCTCCTCTCCCCTCCTCTCTCCTCCTCTCTCCTCCCCTCCTCTCTACTCCTCTCCCCTCCTCTCTCCTCCTCTCTCCTCCTCTCCCCTCCTCTCTCCTCGTCTCTCCTCCTCTCTCCTCCCCTCCTCTCCCCTCCTCTCTCCTCGTCTCTCCTCCTCTCTCCTCCCCTCCTCTCCCCTCCTCTCCCCTCCTCTCTCCTCCTCTCCCCTCTCCTCATAACTAGGCCTCACACTGTCAAGTCAGGTCACAGTTATTGCAAACATGTTCAAAACCTTAGATAATCTGTTTACCCAGATAGCTTCAGACAAGCAGCCCTGCGTATTCACTCACTGCCGTGACATGAAATGAAGCGATGTTCCCAGAGAATTTACAGCCGATGGCTTCCGGGAGGCGTGTCATCGTCAGGTATTGGACACTTCGTTCCTTAAGGTAGAGTACAGTGTAAATGCCGCAGGAAGAAGGTAGACGAGCAGGTAAGGCACGTGAGAGAAAGCAGAAACACAAACTGCCAAGCTGTTACCTGACAAACGGATTTCTTCATCCTTCTTCCAATAAATCTGGATGACGATTTTAGTACAATCTTCATTCAGCGTCGGGTTTTATTTCCCAGCGTTGGAGGAACAGTGCAACAATGGCACCCTTCATGCTCAGCGGTAGGCAGTGATAGATTAACCCGACGCTCTTTTTCTGAAACGCTCCAATATGTTGACATAAGAACATATGCCGCTTTTCCACCGCAAATGTAGCGCTACTCGACTCGACTCTACTCGATTGGTAGTGAACGCGGGTGGTTTTCCACCGCAAAATAGTACCGCAAATAGTACTTCCTGGTCGTCGGCGAAAGGGGGCGTGACGTAGACCGTGACGTATTTTTGTACGCGACGTAAATAACACCAACGCAACCCACAAGTGGACAGAACCCACGTTATAATTTTAGCCATGTTGACGAACTAGTCTTTTGTAAATGATCTGACTTTTAAAAAGCTTGTAGACTGTTGGTGTAATGGACTGTATCTGACAGTAATAAGTATTAGCTGCGGCGCTGTTGTTTTAAGTCGCTCTCGTGACTTCGTCACACTTTCTGGCCAATCAATGGCCGGCCGTCTGCCGATGTCACCTTTTAGCTCGACTCAGCTCGCTTGGTACCTAGAGCAAGAAGGTACAAAAAAAAAGTACCCGCTAGCAGGTACCAGGTACCATGGAACTGCGGTGGAAACGCCAAAAATGCGAGTCGAGGCGAGGCGAGCTGATACCATGCGGTGGAAAAGCGCCAATACACACCTTCTAGAACAGTGGTTCTCAACCCTGGTCCTCAGGGCCCCACTGTCCTGCATGTTTTCGATGTTTCCCTGCTCCAACACACCTGATTCAAATGAATTGTCATTATCAGGCTTCTGCCGAGCTTCATAATGACTCATTCATTTGAATCAGGTGTGTTGGAGCAGGGAAACATCTAAAACATGCAGGACAGCGGAGCCCTGAGGACCAGGGTTGAGAACCACTGTTCTAGATGATGCACTACTGAACTGAAGCGATCGCTTGGAAGCAACACCTTTGTCCGTCTCCCATTCCGACACGGCCTCTCATCCGGAGGTGACGGATCACAATGACGTGGACGGGATTGAAAAAAGCGAATCGAAAAACATTCGGGAAAACGTGCGCCGTTCATTCGATTCAACGTTGCCGGCAGCCGGCTGTGTTAACCGTAGCACTTTGCCAATAGCTGGTATTGATTTAACAGTTAGAAAGGCTGTTTAAAGAGTGACTAGGGTTGTTAAAGGTGCCATTATCAATCACCAGGTCGTAAAGAACTAGTCAGTCAATGTGCAGCTCTCCGAACCCTGATAAAAAACGACTGAGAGGCTGTTTCAAACATAACCGGCGTGTTTATCTTGCCGTGTGTGCTGAGGGTCCCCTGTGCATAGTTTCACGTGGGGGGGAGGGGGGTTATGTGTGTGTAAATGTGTGCGGGTGCGTGAGTGTGTGAGGAAGGTGTGTACTTGACTACCTACACGCAGTGGCAGGGGCAGAGAGAGAGAGGGGGAGTTGGGGATAGAGAGGGGGGAGAGGGGGGAGAGGGGGGAGAGACAGTGAGGGGAGTTTGTTTGCGAGGCCCTCACAAAACACGGATGTGTGTAGTATGTTTATATATCCAGTACGTATGGATACATTTCCATGTATTCACTTAGCAGACGCTTTTATCCAAAGCGACTTACAAGAGAGAGCTTTCCAAAAGAGCATCGGTCACTAAGCATAGCAACGTGATAGATCCCAAACATAGCAGGTTTACAGATTATGAAACATACATCGTGAGAACCAATAAGTGCCAAGGGAAGAGTTATAAGAGCTTTTAGCCAAACAAATGACAAATTTAAGGTGAGTCTCCGACAGACAGTAGTCTACTTAAGGGACGCGAGCAATAAAGCAACAGCACTAGCGAGTTTCCGCACAGGGATTATCAAGTAATTCTGAACAACAACAACAGATGATAGTGCCATTAAATTCTCAGAATAAGTACGTTTTGAGCCTTTTCTTGAAGGTGAGGAGACGGTCTGCATTCCTGATGGAGGTGGGGAGTTGATTCCTTTGGATAGCGTACATATGTACAGAGTAGATACTGTGTGTCTGCATGTATGACGTATGGATCAACGATCCGATCACTCGAACGTCATCACGATCCGGTCTGGAAATGGAAAGAACTCGATCGAGTCACCGGGGTTTCACTGCGTACCATGGCAACCAGGTCCGTCAAACAGAGGTCACGACCTGAGTCCAGGATGATGTGGCTGAACAGCAGGTGACTCCGCGTTAAAGGTTCAGTAAGAGGCTGGAAACACGCTTAACTCAGTGCCCGTCTGTCTAAACGCCACCCTGACCATGGTCACTCAGTGAAGGACTTTGACCGTAGATTTGGACAAATGAAAAGTGAAACAGTGTCACGAATGAACCAGAGGGGGGGACCCAGAAAGCAGACCAGAGGTGAGGAATAAAGGGAACTGTTTATTAACAACAAAGCAGGGCTGGTGCCGAACTGGACCGAGGAGCACAGGTGAGTAAAGCAGGGCTGGAGCAGTCTGGACCGAGGAGCACAGGTGAGTAAGCAGGGCTGGGCAGACTGGACTGAGGAGCACAGGTGAGTAAGCAGGGCTGGAGCAGACTGGACTGAGGAGCACAGGTGAGTAAGCAGGGCTGGAGCAGACTGGACTGAGGAGCTGAGGCTTGAGGGAAAAAATCAAAGAGTCAGTACTAGACAGAAATCCACAGAGAAAATATATCTATGTACAAAAGCCAAAGTGTTCACCACGTAAGTTGACTGAGCGAACTGGCAAAGAAGGAGAGGATGAACCATGGTTTTAACTGCAGCTGACGATGGTGGATGAGATGCAGGTGTGCCAATCAGCTCTGGACAGGAGTCACGCCCAGGAAGCTCCAAACAAGGACAGGGGTGGAGGAACACACACACACACAGGAGGGAGGAGGCACTGAGCCCATGACAGTACCTCCCCCTCAACGGACGCCTCCTGGCGGACCGCCAGGCTTGTCAGGGTGAGCCCGATGAAAGTCCCTGATCAACTCCGGGTCCAGAATCAAGGCCCGCGACACCCAGGAGCGCTCCTCTGGACCATACCCTTCCCAGTCCACCAGGTACTGCAACCCACGGCCACGCCGACGAACATCCAGGAGGCGACTGACCGTAAAGGCAGGGTGACCATCGATAATCCGGGTGGAAGGAGGGGGTTCGGACGGAGGAGAGAGTGCACTGGAAGATACTGGTTTGATTTGAGATACATGAAACGAGGGATGGATACGGAGAGAGCGGGGCAATTTCAGTTGTACTACCACAGGATTAATGATCTTGGAGATCTTGAACGGTCCAATGAATCGGGGTGACAGTTTCTTAGATTCAGTTCTTAGAGGGATATCCTTGGAAGAAAGCCAAACAGACTGACCTGGGACATAGGACGGCGCAGCAGTCCGGTGGCGGTCGGCGTAGAACTTATTCTGTGCAGATGTTCGACGTAGAGCCTTACGAGTGTCCAACCAGATCTTCCGACACCGCCTTATGTGAGACAGGACAGAGGGCACAGCAATCTCCATCTCCTCAGTAGGAGAAAGTGGGGGCTGGAAGCCTAGAGCACATTCAAAGGGGGAGCGACCTGTAGCAGAGGAGACTAGAGAATTATGGGAATACTCCACCCAAGTCAAGTGCTTGCTCCAGGTTGTAGGATTGCTGCCTATTATGCACCGCAAGGCCACCTCCAGATCTTGGTTAGTCCTCTCTGTCTGACCTGAGGACAGGCTGACTGTGGCCCCTAATGCCTCACAAAAGTTCTTCCAGACATGTGAAGTGAACTGCGGTCCCCTGTCCGAAACTATGTCCTTAGGAATGCCATGGATTCTGAATACATGCTGGACGAGAAGGTTAGCAGTCTCGAAGGCAGAGGGCAATTTAGGAAGAGCAACAAAATGAGCAGATTTAGAAAAACGGTCAACAATGGTCAGAATAACTGTGTTACCGTTAGAGGGAGGTAGACCAGTGACAAAGTCGACGGCTATATGGGACCAGGGTCTTGGCGGTATGGGCAGAGGACGGAGTTGACCCGCTGGAGGTTGATTTGAAGTCTTGTTCCTTGCACAGATCGTGCATGCAGCAACATATTCCCGGACGTCAGCCTCCCTAGTTGGCCACCAGAAGCGACGGCGCACCTGGCCAAGGGTTCGCCCTACGCCGGGATGACAGGACAATTTAGAATCATGAGCCCATTGAAGTACCTGGGAGCGGACGGCTTGGGGCACAAACAGCTTGCCGGGGGGGCCAAGACCAGGATCAGGTTCAGCTGACTGAGCTGCACGAACCGTAGACTCCACCTCCCAAACAAGGGTCCCGAGAATGCAGGAAGTAGGAAGGATGGTTTCAGGTGAGCATATGGAGGCGTCAGAAGAAAACTGCCGGGAGAGAGCGTCAGGTTTAGTATTTTTTGAACCTGGGCGATATGTCAGAGTGAAATTAAAGCGACCAAAAAACAGAGCCCAGCGAGCTTGGCGAGAGTTCAGCCTCTTAGCTGATTGAATGTAGGACAGGTTCTTGTGGTCGGTCCAGACAACAAAAGGTAGCTCCGCCCCCTCCAGCCAATGTCTCCACTCTTCTAGTGCAAGCTTGACAGCCAGTAACTCCCGGTTACCAACATCATACTTCTGCTCAGCTGGGGAGAGGCGTCTGGAAAGAAAAGCACATGGATGAAGTATGTCCTCCGTCGCTGACCTCTGAGAGAGAACAGCCCCCACACCGATGTCCGAGGCATCCACCTCTACTATAAATTGTTTAGTTGGATCAGGCAGGGCAAGAACAGGGGCTGTGGTAAAGCGACGCTTGAGATCAGCAAAGGCTGAAGAGGCTTTAGGCGACCAGGTGAAAGGTATGCAGGTGGAGGTGAGTTTTGTCAGAGGTGCCGCAATCCGACTGTAATCCTTGATAAAGCGTCGATAGAAGTTAGCGAAGCCCAAAAACCGTTGCAACTGTTTGCGAGAAGTTGGTTCCGGCCATTCCGCAACAGCTTGAATCTTGCTGGGATCTGCCTTCACCTGACCAGCTTCAATGATATAGCCCAGGAACGAGACAGAAGTAGAGTGGAACTCACACTTTTCAGCTTTTACAAACAATTTATTCTCTAGGAGACGCCGAAGAACTAGCCGGACATGAGTTTGGTGTTCTTCCAGATTCCGAGATAATACGAGAATGTCATCAAGGTAAACAAAGACAAAACGATTCAGAAAATCCCTGAGGACATCATTAATGAGAGCCTGGAAGACCGCTGGCGCATTAGTTAATCCAAAAGGCATCACCAGGTATTCGAAATGGCCCATAGGTGTGTTGAATGCCGTCTTCCATTCATCACCCTCCTTGATCCTAACCAGGTGATAAGCATTCCGCAAGTCCAGTTTAGTAAAGATGGTCGCGCCCTGGAGCGGTTCGAACGCTGTAGACATGAGAGGCAAGGGATACTTGTTCTTTACAGTGATGTTATTTAACCCTCGATAGTCTATACATGGTCTCAAAGTCTTATCTTTCTTGTCCACAAAAAAGAATCCAGCGCCAACCGGAGAAGATGATGGACGAATGATACCAGCAGCAAGAGAGTCCTTGAGGTAAGTTTCCATGGCCTCCCTTTCAGGTCGGGAAAGATTGTACAGACGTCCAGTTGGAAGTGGCGCCCCAAGTAACAGGTCGATGGAGCAATCATAAGGACGATGTGGGGGCAGAGAGAGAGCCTTTGTCTTACTGAAGACTTCAGCCAAGTCATGGTATTCTGCAGGGACAGTAGACAAATCAGTAGGCTTAGATTCAAGTTCTCTGGCTCTCTCAGTTGGTGGCATAGCAGAACGGAGACAAGAAGCATGACAAAGTGTACTCCAACTCACAACCTTGCCTGCAGACCAGTCAATGATGGGGTTATGTAGTTTTAGCCAGGGAAATCCCAAGACCAATGGGCATTGTGGTGAATCAAACACAAAGAAACGAATGGACTCATGGTGATTGCCGGAAAGAATTAAATCAATTGGTTCAGTTTGGTGACTGACAAAGGCTAAGTGTTTTCCGTTGAGGGCACTCACCCGGCTTCTCTCTGGTAGTGGTTCGGTGGCAATTCCTGCTTGACGAATCAGGTTAGAGTCCAGAAAGCTCTGTTCAGCCCCAGAGTCGATGAGCGCTTGCAGCGAGAGAGTCTGTTGATGGTTGTTGAGAAAAGCAGGAATCAGAAGTCGTGGGAATTGAAGTTCAGAAACGATGGAGTCGCTCACCAGTACTTCCACTCCTACTGATGAGCTGGGCCTTTTGGGCGAACAGGACATGATCGTAGGAAATGGCCAAGCTGGCCACAATAGATACAAGCCCCTGCAGTCATTCGCCTTTGACGTTCTCCAGTGGTCAAGCGAGTTCGCCCCAGTTGCATTGGTTCTTCTTGGGGCGGAGCTGGAAGTGCCGGCATCAATGGAGTGTGTCCAAGAGTTCTGCCCGGTGGGGGTATAGATGTTGCGGGGTACCGCTGAATCTTTGGGTCTCTTTCTCGCTTTCGTTCCCTCATTCGATTGTCCAGTCTAATAGAGAGAGAGATTAAAACCATCCAAAGCGTCTGGATCGTCGCATGCCGCCAACTCATCTTTCATAGATTCGGATAGACCATACAAAAAGACCCCTTTTAAGGCCCTGTCGTCCCAGCCTGACTCTGCGGCTAGAATCCTGAACTCTACAGAGTAATCTGCAACGCTTCGTTGGCCTTGACGGAGATTGAGTAAACGTTTTGCAGCATCTGCAGCTTCATTAGGATGGGCAAATACTTTCTTAAATTCCTTAACGAAATGATGGTAGGTTGTAGAACTTGCCCCTGTGCTGCCTAGGAAAGCCTCTGCCCAATCCAAAGCTCTGCTTCTTAATAGCCCAGTCATGTACGATACCTTGGCACAGTCTGAAGCAAAGGTTTGAAATTGGCGGTCAAATACCAGCGAACATTGCAGAAGGAATCCTTTGGATTTGGCCAGGTCACCTCCATAAGGTTCTGGTGCAGGAACGGGAGATTCGGAGGCTGGACTGGATGACTGAGTAACGGCAGTTATAGGCTGGCTTTGTGTGGGAGCTGATGAGGGGGACAGGTGGTTAGCAATATGCTCAATGAGCGACCCGATCTGAGTTACCTTGGCAGATAATGTTTGTTGTCCGTCCTCAAGCGTTTGGAGTGTTTGGTGGTGTTGTCCAAGTGGAGTTCCATGATTAGATAAGGCTTGTTTGACTGCATCGGTGTCTGCTGGGTCCATCTTGGCCAGTTCGTTATGTCACGAATGAACCAGAGGGGGGGACCCAGAAAGCAGACCAGAGGTGAGGAATAAAGGGAACTGTTTATTAACAACAAAGCAGGGCTGGTGCCGAACTGGACCGAGGAGCACAGGTGAGTAAAGCAGGGCTGGAGCAGACTGGACCGAGGAGCACAGGTGAGTAAGCAGGGCTGGGCAGACTGGACTGAGGAGCACAGGTGAGTAAGCAGGGCTGGAGCAGACTGGACTGAGGAGCACAGGTGAGTAAGCAGGGCTGGAGCAGACTGGACTGAGGAGCTGAGGCTTGAGGGAAAAAATCAAAGAGTCAGTACTAGACAGAAATCCACAGAGAAAATATATCTATGTACAAAAGCCAAAGTGTTCACCACGTAAGTTGACTGAACGAACTGGCAAAGAAGGAGAGGATGAACCATGGTTTTAACTGCAGCTGACGATGGTGGATGAGATGCAGGTGTGCCAATCAGCTCTGGACAGGAGTCACGCCCAGGAAGCTCCAAACAAGGACAGGGGTGGAGGAACACACACACACACACAGGAGGGAGGAGGCACTGAGCCCATGACAAACAGTCTTTGAGTTGAACCAAAGACAAGCCTGATCGTTTCCCGGGAGGACGGCAACTCCGAGTTATTTAACCCTCATCTCCGAGGTCAGGCGGGCCCGCTGTGCCAAAACTCCAGCTGGGTTTGACGGGATTCGAACCGTGTGTTTTTTTTCGGTGGCAGTTCAGCGACAGTTGAAGGGGGGTGGGGTCCCGTCTCTCCCTGGAGGGTTCATCTTCGCTGCCACATCTGAAGGACAACACCCCCCCCCCCCCCCCACCCCCCCCCACACACGCACCAAAGTCTTTCATGGGGTTACTTGGAGAGAGAGCCGTATTTGCGCGCGCGTGTGTTTGTGTGTGCGAGTGCTATATTGGTCGATGCCATTATGCGGTCCAAGCAGCCTATTTTTTTCTCCTCGGTTTCTGTGCTCCCACCGCCACCCCCCCCCACCTCCCCCCCCCCCCACCCCCACCCCCCCCCCCCCCCCTCACCCCACCATCCATCCTCCTCCTCCTCTCATCCTCTCCGTTCCTGTAAACCATCATCACTCACCCGAGCCTCTTATTTGAAAAGGGCTAATCTGTAAATTGCACGCTGGGTTGTGCCTAATCATAACAAGTCACAATACACGGGTCAGCTTCGGTGACCCCCCCCCCCCCCCCCCCACACACACATTCAACACACAACCCAACACACACAACCCAACGCACACGCACACGTCGCGATCCTCCGGAGGCTAATGAGGAGCACATGTGAGCCCCCGGGGGGGGGGGGGGGGGGGGTGAGACCGCCCCCCCCCCCCCGCGTGTCTGTCATGGAGCGGTGGTCTCTCTCTCTGAAGGGGGGTGGGGGGGGGGGGTTCAATTGTGGAGGCAGTGCACAACAGCACATGTTCCACCAGCGGTTAGCCCCCCCCCCCGCCACAAGGGAGCCCCCCTGAGCCCCCCCGCTCAGAAGAAGCAGATGGGGAGGTGGGGGGGGCTGGGGGGGGGGGGGAGGGGTGGGGAGGGACACACACACACAGACACGGCCTCGCTGCACACGTAACCAATACTCACTCTCTCTCTCTCTCTCTCACTCAAGCACACGCTCTCTCTCTCTGTCACTCTCTCTCACACACACTCACACGCACCCCGGGTACCTGAACCTGACAGGGACAGACGGATGCTTCTAGAATGCTGAGTCGCAGGGCCAGGATGGCTCCCGGACGCTCCTCTTGCGGTTGCGTGCGTCAGCACCAGATTGTCGGCGTGCCAGAAAGTGTCCTGTGTGTTTTCAGACGCTGGTGTGTCGTTTCCCTCCTCCTCCCTTTCACCTCGCGCTTCCCATGATCCTCCTGTGCGGCTGACGCCGGGTCATGTGACACGCAGGCCTGGCTAAAGAGGAAGTCCTCGCAGGTCAGAGGAAGATGTTCGGCTTGTAAACAATGATTATGGACGGGAGGGTGTGGAAGAAATTAAGTATTAATCAGTATTAATCACTACTGAACACACCTTCTATGAAGACTGTTGTAACGTCATTACCGCCTGACTGTCACTATCTATGTTTACATTCTTGTGCCCTATAAAAGAATGCTCTCTTGCCTTCGTCCGGGAGAGAGCCATGATTGAGACCTAAGCTTTGTACTGTCTTCATTTCGTTGCCAGAGGTCTGGTCATTTCTCTCCCAATCTGCAGGTTGTTAAATACGTATTAAACCCAGAACTCAACTGAACTGTCACTCCGTTTATGAAGAGACGGACAAAACACTTTCTTCAACAAGTGCCGACGGACAGCAACACCAGACTGTCTTTCTGGATGATTCGGCTGGAGACAGACAGTTAGGGTTAACAGAACGCTGTTGTGGCACTGCAATCCTGTTTTGTTTGCCCGCACAGTAAACAACACGCGCTAACAATTCGCTTCGGTCCACGAAAAAAGCTTCCCCCCCCCCCCCCCCCCCGATTTGATCAATTCCAGCCACCTGCGTTCAAAACCCATCACATGGACATGTAGGTTCTCTGAACGAGTCGGAAGTCTTCAACTAGACTAGGAAGGCCTTTAAATGGATGCTAGTCTGACTGGCTGTCTGTCCAAACTGCCTCAAAGACTGACTTTTTTATCACTCTCTGCATTTCCATCTGCCGGCTGTACTTAAACAAATATACACAAGATTATACATAACAGTTCAAATAGGCGACCGAAAGCCTCTTAGGCGGCAATAAAAGGTTCATTATCAGGGACAACAATCGTCTGTGGAGAGGATTTAACGAGCCTCTTCTCTTTACAAGAATTCCTCAAGTTCCGAAAACGTAAAAAGCAACACCGAAGACGACTTTTACGACAATCCTCAAAGTCTTTCATCTCAATTGTAAATTTCGTCTTGATACTGTAAATGTTGACTTTTATACCCTCCTCCCCCCCTCCTCCCCCCCTCCTCCCCCCCTCCTCCCCCCCCGGACTTTCCCAGGGGCCCTCCCCCCTCCGGACCCTGCTGTCCGTGAAGCGGGGCGGTGAAAGGCGCTCCAGGTTAAAGACATCCAGGGTGTCTCTCTCGCGTCAGGTTCCCCCCAGAAGAGCGCCTGCCTGCCAGCATACCAGCGCCAGTTACGACACCCCCAAGCTCTGGCTCAGCCTCGTCCAATCGCATGGCTCCCTTCAGCCGGTATCCTGAAAGCGTGCTGTAGTACTGAGAAGAGCTCTCTCTGACTCACGTTCTGTTATTCCCTGTTACCCCCGGTAACGGACAAACCCTGTGCGCGCACAAGCTCGCTTCCAATTTGTTTTCCGTTCCCGAGCGTCCGGGGGGAGGGACAGTGAGAGAGACAGAGAGAGAGAGAGGGGGAGTTGGGGATAGAGAGGGGGGGAGAGGGGGGAGGGACAGTGAGAGAGACAGAGAGAGAGAGAGGGGGAGTTGGGGATAGAGAGGGGGGGGCAGTGAGAGAGACAGAGAGAGAGAGGGGAGTTGGGGATAGAGAGGGGGGGGGGAGGGGGGAGGGACAGTGAGAGAGACAGAGAGAGAGAGGGGGAGTTGGGGATAGAGAGGGGGGAGAGGGGGGAGGGACAGTGAGAGAGACAGAGAGAGAGGGGGGAGTTGGGGATAGAGAGGGGGGGGCAGTGAGAGAGACAGAGAGAGAGAGGGGGAGTTGGGGATAGAGAGGGGGGAGAGGGGGGAGGGACAGTGAGAGAGAGAGACACAGAGAGAGAGAGGGGGAGTTGGGGATAGAGAGGGGGGGAGGGACAGTGAGAGAAAGAGAGAGAGAGAGAGACAGATTGAGTGAGAGTGAGAGAGAGAGACTGTTGCTTGGCCCTAAACCCTATTTCCCTGTCAGTACGTGATCTTCCAGTCCTGAAGTGAACTGGATCCTTTGATCTGTCTACATGTTGCTCAGAAATAAAAGCCCAAACACTTCCAAACGAACACAGCTCAACACTGACAGTGCTGGCTGCAGTAGCAGGCTGGTCACAAACATAACATAGGTCAGACACAGATTTGGAAACGGCAGGGTTTTTATACAAACGGTCATATATCTCCCTTAGAACTGACACAAGACAAGGTTACGTTACAGGCGGGGTCTTCGTCGACGAGTCCCAGGAACTCCTGTGTACCTGCGTGTACCAGGTACTGAGCCCCCCGCCCCCGCCCCCCCCGCCCCCCGCCTCCCTCAGTAAGGCAGAGGTAACATGTCATATGCCTGCGTGTGTGTGAGTCACGACCGGCAATCTCCGCATACCTGCGTGGGCGAGCGAGGGGGGCCGATAGCAGCCAGAGATTCCCCCTCAGTCAGCCCGGGGGGGCGGGGGAGGGGGTGTGGGGGAGGCAGGTAGACCTTGCCCCTGGCCCCCCCCCCCCCCCCCCCCCGGCCCCCCTGACACGCTCCCACGCACGCCGAAGGGCTTCCCCTGCCTTGTTGCCCCCGCCGGGGGGGGGGGGGGGGGGGGGGCAGGTTAGGATCCCACGCCAGTGCGACGCACGAGGTGGCTCCCTCTGAACGCTGGGAGAGACCAGAGAGAAGCTCGGCGCTTCCTCGGAGCAGATATCCCAACGTCGTTTTTTTCTTTCTTTTCTCCTTTTTTAATTTTTTTTTAATCCGAAACTGTTAAAGATGGGTAACTCTGGGTAAAGATGGTTGTCATAGCAAAGGTCAACGCTACTGAGGAACCTGACAGGAGATTTAAACAACTTTCCTTTTTTTTTTCTGCTGAATTCGGAAAAAGAGAGGGGGGGGGGGGGGGGAGGACAAACGGTTCCGAAGATAATAGGGGGGTTACGTTACCCTTCTCGAAAACACAAGGAAATGTTTGCGTAGTTTGTCGGGAGTGGGAGGCGCGGGGGGATGGGGGGGGGGGATCTCAGGTTACGCAGGCCCCAGGAGCTCAACAGGATTCGGGAGGAACGTCCACGATACGAGCCCACCTGCTCCAGACTGTTCTGGAATGACTCATCCTGAGCGTCGGGCCCTAGTCTTACGACACCCGGACCTCCAGCTTACGAAGTCTGCCGCCCTCCCTCCCCATCCATCTCCATTAGGAGCCCCGCTTTCCCCACGCTGCTCTCTGTTTGTTATGACAGCACCAGCTAGTCCACCCTGACATCCCATAATCCAGCAGGGTTCAGGCCCTGATTGGACCGAGGCTGCGTTGTTGTCCCTCATCATCCTGCCAGCCAGGATCGAAGGCTGGCTCAAGGTTTCCCTCTGTGTGTTTCATAATCTATAAGCCCGCTGTGTTCGGGGTCTATCACGTTGCTATGCTTAGTGACCAATGCTCTTCAGTAAAGCTCTCTCTTGTAAGTCGCTTTGGATAAAAGCGTCTGCTGAATGAATACATGGAAAAGATGCTCGGCAAGCAGCTCGTCGCAGGATACGTTTATTTTTTGCATCCAGAGAGTTCTCCTGGGGATCCGTCGGCGTGACTCTGTCGAGTCAACGAGGTTGTGTTGACGTGAGCTTCTGGGAGGAAAGGCCTCCGTCCTGGTCGTGATGAAAAAGGTCGACGGCAGGTCGGACAGCTGGCCTGTTCTGCTTCTCGGTCTGACCTGGAAGTGAAACAGGCAGGTTTCCGACCGGCCGTCGACCTTTTCATCCACGACCAGGACGGAGGCCTTTCCTCAGAGAAGCTCATAAATCCACATCATACCGTTCGAAAATCACTTGAAAAGACATTTTCTAAGGTCGGTTCAAATGCTCCCGTCGTGTTAAGAGTTCAAGCACCCGTCCCACGGTCGAGGGGGTGGGTTAAAGCCCCCCCCCCCCCTATCGTCTGTAACCGGTACTGGACGCTGCTGCTGTTCATGTGGAGCGTAGGTGAGTAGGCAAGAGGGCAGCAAGGACCCTGAGGAAGATTCTAGAAGCAGGTACGAGGAGCACGGATACCTGGAGCCCGGCTCAGTGGGGATATTAACTATCGCAGAACCCCTCCACCCCCTCCTCCATCCCCCCCGCCACCCCCTCCTCCATCCCCCCCACCACCCCTCCTCCACCCCCCCCCCCTCCACCCCCTCCTCCATCCCCCGCCACCCCCTCCTCCTCCCCCTCCTCCACCCCCTCCTCCATCCCCCCCGCCACCCCCTCCTCCTCCCCCTCCTCCACCCCCTCCTCCATCCCCCCCCCCTCCACCCCCTCCTCCATCCCCCCCTCCACCCCCTCCTCCATCCCCCCCTCCACCCCCTCCTCCACCCCCTCCTCCATCCCCCCCTCCACCCCCTCCTCCATCCCCCCACCTGTCCACTGGAAAGTCAGCCACATTAGTTCCTGCAGCACAGGGGTTCCTGCCCGATCGAAAGTCAACAGCAGGGCATAGTAATGTCGGGTCAAACATTAACCCTCCGTCTTAAGAGCTTTTTACTACGATGGACTGCTGAAGTTCGGGGTTGTTTACTGTAGTTTACTGGCGACCATTACGTACGCACGCTAACACACACACACGCACTTGAAGCCGAGCACGAGCAGAGACGGACGCCCAAGACAAGCAGTGTGTGCACGCGCGCACACACTTGATCAAAGTGACTTTTGTTTACCATCGACTCTGAAAATCCGGCTTCAGTCCCCGGAAACAGGAAAGCCTACACCCCCCCCCCCCCCCCCCCCCCCCCACCGGGACGAACAAAGAGACCTTCAGGGGCACAGTGAAACATTAAGATGGTGGCGAGCTTTCTTAAACAGGACCCAAACAGGCGGCAGCAGTTGCTGGCTGGATAACCGCCCCAGCTATTCGTGGGGACATAAAGATAAGGGCCGATCCATAAATACGTTGCGTGGCATTTAATAAATGATCTATTACACTGTATGACTCAGATGTTTGGCAATACGAATGGGGGAAAGGCAACAATAAGTTGCTCCTTTAACTCTCCTCCTCCTCCTCCCCCCTGCTCTCCTGTTTAAGGTAGAGTGGTTAAGGACTCGGGCTAGTAGTCAGAAGGTTGCGAGTTCAGAAATCCCAGCCGTGCCAACGTGACATTGCGTCCTTGGGGCGAGGCGCTTCACCCTACTTGCCTCAGGGGGGAATGTCCCTGTACTTACTGTAAGTCGCTCTGGATAAGAGCGTCTGCTGAGTGACTCAATGTGAATGCAGCATTGCGAGGCTGCTTCACACCATGGAAGTGGGTCGTTAAGAGCGTCTAACTGTCACAGCGTCCACAAACACGCCACAAACACGCAATCATCGCTTCCTTCAGAACGCTTCCTGA
>CM059312.1:2705000-2912500 GCA_030340665.1 Neosalanx taihuensis
AGCCTACACTAAAATATTGAATTAGATTAGTTTTGATTTAGATTTTTTTAACCCTCCTGTTGTGTTCGTTTCTTGTTCACTACTTTTGTGTTCCCGATCAAAAGTGACCGCCTCACTATAGCTGACTATAATTATCAAACTATATTAACTATCAAACAAATTAACATATATTATCAAATAATGTTGTGTTAGATGTTTTAAGCAACTTAATTTCTTGTTAGTATTACAAGTTTTAAACTTCTGTTTGCCCTTTATGGTCTCTAGGCCACATTGCTCGTTTTTGAATGAAAGCAGCCAAACTATGGATTATTTTTAATATAACAAATATTGTTCATTTTATGACAGACTACTTTGTATAAAGGTCTTACAAGGACATGATTATTATTTCAATGGATTCTGAACAGTTCCAAGCAGGATTTGATGTCATCAACCCGGGAGATGACCTATCTCATGGGTGTCCAATCCTGGTCCTCGAGGGCTACTGTCCTGAAGGTTTTAGATTAGATTAGATTCAACTTTATTGTCATTACACAGGTACAAGTCCAGGGCAACGAAATACAGTTAGCATCCAACCAGAAGTGCAAAACAGTTATTAACAACAGAATATAATAATATGGGTATACTCAGAATATACATATTATGAACAGTATAGACAGAATATACAGGGTATGTACAGATTCATACAGGGTATGTACAGATTCTAGATTTTAGATGTTTCCCTGCTGAAGCACACCTGATTCTAATGAGAGGTCATTATCTAGGCTTCCATATAGCTTGATAACACCCCATTCATTAGAATGAGGTGCTGGAGCAGGGAAACATCTAAAACCTTTAGGATAGTGGCCCTCGAGGACCAGGATTGGACACCCATGGACTATCTGGTTGGCCCTGGGGTCATCATGATTACTTTTTTTTGTAGACAGTTGACCTCTCCTATCAGGTGGTGATGAACCCCAGGACAAACTCACATTCTGAAACTCACCACTGACACTTATCAGTGTCAAAGATGTGATCAATAGCCTCACATACAGAATACCGTTTGGTCATCGTGCTGCCATAGCATGAATTATGAGCATATCCAACAGGTTTGGTTCCCATTGGTGAAAGATTCTATTTGGGCAAGGTTCCCGTGGGGGTAGCCATGGAAGCCAAGAAGGGGAGTAATGTGTGTATGTAGTATTTGTGTGCATGTGTACCTCGTTGAGCAGGGGTTCAGTCAGGTCATCCATATGCTAAGCAAGTATTGAAACCGTTTGGATCTGACGGCCTCGGGCGCACTGCGCCTGAAACTCACTGCTCTCCAGCCCGCAGTTAAAAAACTCGCTGAGAACCAACAAGCTCAGGGCTCACATTAACTGGGACTAACAATATCGATTGTTAGAAGAAAAGAGTTGTTATGGGGGGGGGGGGGGGGGACCTGGAAAATGGATAGGGGGCACTGGCCTAAAAGAGGTTGAGAACCACTGTTCTATCCTGTGAAAGCTACACATTATCAGAACAGAATTGGAACAATGGCGGACAGAACGTGTTGTAACGTAATGTGTACTTTGCCTGTGTCTGTTTACAGGGAAGCAAATAATATAATAGTCATGAATGTACATAAGCACGAGCTGGAAAAGGGTTTAGATATGTGGGGACTGTGGGGAGTTGGCCTGTTAATTACCGGGAATGTTGTATTAAAAGGTTGTAATGCCGTGATAAGCAACTTCAGTAGAGTTAAGCTAACATTCTTGCGTCTGCAATTTGGGTCCGGTCGCGGTACATTTATATAGATTGATTCAGATTCAGATTCAGATTACTTTATTGATCCCGAGGGAAACTCCTTTGTATCAACGGCACACAGTCTCGCAAAGCACACAAGGGTAAGGGTGTGGGGTAAGAGATTAGAAAGTGTACACAGGGATAGGGGGTGGGGTCAATAACAATAAGTAAAAAGTAAAAAATGGTGGGTGAGGTGAATCCTCCCAGGGAGCATAATGATTATGTACAGAAGCTATACATTTACAATTATACAGTATTGGTCTTGTATAATATTGTAATGGAATATTTTGATGTTCTGTTGATGTTTTGAAAATGCATCATATATACTACACTTCCCCCACAGACAGGACACAGCACAGACTTGTTTATCCTATCAATACAGTTGCGTAAGACAGAAGGCCTGGCGACCACCCTCCTTTGAAAGTGCTAATCAACTACTTTATCCTATCAATACAGTTGCGTAAGACAGAAGGCCTGGGCGACCACCCTCCTTTGAAAGTGCTAATCAACTAGTTTATCCTATCAATACAGTTGCGTGAGACAAAAGGCCTGGAAGATCACCCTCCTTTGAAAGTGCTAATCAACTGTTGTCAACTGTATTCTATCAATGCCATTGTGTAGACATAAGGTCTGGAAACTCCTCACCCCGCCCCCTGCCTCCCCTTTGGCTGACAAGAATGTGGGCTGGGGGAGGGGTTCTTAGAGGATAAATGCTTGGCCCACCTGGGCCGCTGGGCCGACCCTTCTGACTAAAAATCGTGTCAGCAAGGCCAGGTCACACAAATCTGCTTATGTGTATCTTGTCTGTCTTCATGTGATATCATTGCAAAACCCTGTTTCTTGTTAAAGGTTCAATAAATTTGTATTTAACAGACTTAACAAACTTTGTGTCCTTACAACGTCCGAGACCAAAAAGTTTCCTTCACAGTTGGGGGCTCGAGTCCGGGAATCCACGTTCGGTCGCTTCAGCTGCCGACGGCGGGTTTTGAATCTGAGGTGAGCAAGGATTCTTTTTCGGATTGACGACGTTGTTAGGTCACAAAGGATAAAGCTTGTTTAGAGGTTATTACCAAAAATTAGTGATTTAACATTCCTAATAAGCGTGGGCGCTGTTAGTGGACAGTCTCCGTACCAGAGCATGGCTCCACCGACACTGTGCATGGCCATGGTAGAGGCGCCGGGCGCTGGGGGAGATACTGTTCTAGTTCAGAGACCGTGGACTTTATCAGATATTAAGGAAGCGATGGTTCATTTGCCGATGCCAGGAGAAGTGGGGGGAAACAGGATGGCGACGGACTTGATAACTTTCTGCAAAGACTTTAGACCGACCACTCACGAGCTAAGACGCCTACTGATGACAAGAATTGGCCCACGATTTTCTAGAATAAGTACGACATGGCCAGATACAGATTTAAGACTCCAGAATCCAGATTGGAACCATCCCGCCAACGGCGCATATGTTCTGGCTATGGTGGGAATATGTGATCAAATTCGCGCTGCTTTCCCTTTAAACTTGGACATGACGAAAATCAACGGTTGCAAACAAAAGGATGGGGAACTCTGTCAGGAATATTTGACTAGATTAACCACATTGCACAATGCTCATTCAGGAATAGAGGTGCCAACAAACATCAATGTTCCCGAGGTCACCGTGTGGGAAGCACATTTGAGAAACTGTTTCCTAAATGGAATGAACACTGATATTTCAGAAAAAGTTAAGGACATGTGTGTAACATGGGACATTGCTAAACTTGAAGTCATCGTAGCTCATGCAAATCACGCGGAAAAACGCCTGAGAGAGGCGAAGAGGAAAGCAACGGAGACGCGAGAAGAAGAGGTTCAGCTGGCCACAATCACAATGTACCAAACTCAGACTAGGGATTCCCACAGAGGAGGAGACTTCCACAGAAATAGGGACTTCCAAAGAGGGAGAGACTCTTACAGACACAGGGCCCAGACAAGGGACTCCCATAGAGAGAGATACGTCCACGACAACAGGGACTCCTACGGGGAGAGACATTTCCACGGAGACCCTTACGGCGATGGATGGGACGGAGGCGGGCCATAATGGGGAGGCTGACTCACGGACCAGGACCTGCTCTTGTTAAAGGCAGACATGAGACATGGTCAAGTTTGGGTTCATGGGTAAAGCAATGTGAGGAACACCAATCTTGGCTGAATACTCAGAATTCTGGCATCTCCTACAACCCCATGTTAAAGGTATTTAAAAGGTCTTTGTGTTCTGTGGTGCAAACTGAGAGATCAGTTTTATTAGAAGACAGGATATGTTTGTTGGCTCAGGTGGATTCTTCTTGGGATATCACAACGTTGCCCGCTTTACGTGAAATACCAAAAACCCTCTGGGCTGAGGGTAAATATGATGTGGGTTTAGTTAAAAGTATGGAACCAATTGTGATTTTGCCCAAATCAGATTTCAGACCACGGGCACATCAATATCCGTTAAAGCAAGAAGCAGTCGATGGCATAACTCCAGTTTTTGAATCGCTCTTGAAAGCAGGAGTCATCATACCTTGTAGAAACTCACCGGTTCAAACGCCAATTTTCCCTGTCAAGAAAATTCGAAATGAGGGTCAACCCACAGAGTGGAGATTTGTTCAGGATTTAAAAGCAGTAAATGACGCAGTGTTTCCTAGAGCATCAAATGTTGCAAACGCTTACACAATCTTAAATCAGATCCCAGACACATGCGGCTGGTTTAGCGTAGTAGATTTGAGTAATGCATTCTTTAGTGTGCCTGTTCATCCAGACAGCCAATTCTGGTTTGCTTTTTCATTTAATGGTAACACTTATACATGGACACGAATGCCACAAGGCTTCGTTGACAGTCCCACATATTTTCACGAAGCGTTAAAAAATGATCTTGACCTGCTGAACCTTACAAAAGGCTCAGTGCTGCTGCAATATGTTGACGATATATTACTGACAAGCCCGACTAAAGAACAGTGTGAAAGAGACACTGTGAAACTGTTGCAACATTTGGAGAAATGTGGCCATAAAGCAAGTGCTTCCAAATTACAGTTTGCTCAAGACAAGGTGATCTTTTTGGGACATGAATTAACAAAAGAAGGGAAAACTCTCTCTCAAAAGAGAATTGCGGCTATACAGTCCATTCCCAAACCTATGACTGTTAAACAAACTAAAAGTTTCCTGGGTATGACTAGTTATTGTAGGACATTTATAGTAAATTACTCTGTTCTTGAAGCCCCTCTCAGCTCATGGGACTGGACTGAAAGCACGCGATAGAGTCACGTGGACTCCAGAGGCTGACGATGCCTTCAAAAACTTGAAACTTGCTTTACAAAGGAGTCCCACACTGGGACTACCAGACCAAGAAAGACCATTTACACAGATGGTAGACGTAAAGAATGGATTTATGGTATCAGTTTTGTTGCAGAATCATGGTGATAAAATACGACCTGTTGCATACTTTTCATCAAAGTTGGATCCTGTGGCAGCCGGTCTGCCTCTGTGCTTGAGGGCTGTGGCGGCAGCGGAGAAGGCTGTACACGCGTCACGCGAGTACGTGGGGTACGGTGATCTGACCCTGATGGTTCCACATGCGGTTGCTATTTTGTTATTGGAACAAAAGACTTGCCACTTGTCAGCCGCAAGGTGGTTGAGGTACAATACTTGCTTGTTGGATATGCCAAACATAACGGTCAAACGTTGTAATGTGCTTAATCCAGCTACTCTTTTACCGATTGAGGGAGACGGTGAAGAACATGACTGTGTTGCCACGGTTAACGAAGTCTGTTCACCTAGAGTGGATTTACGAGAAACACCTATTCCAAACGCAGATTGTGAGTATTTTGTTGATGGCTCAGCGTCTAGGAACCCCGATACAGGGAAGAATCAAGTCGGGTATGCAGTTGTCACTTCACACGAAGTTGTGAAATCGAACTCACTACCAACACATCTTTCAGCACAGGCTGCTGAGTTGATTGCTTTGACGGAAGCCTGTAAATTGTCTGAAGGAAAGATTGTTAACATATTCACGGATAGTAGATATGCTTTTGGTGTTACACACGACTTTGGCATGATATGGAAACATAGGAAATTTCTTACCTCCTCTGGAAAGCCGGTGGCACACTACAAACATGTGTCGGGTCTGTTGGATGCACTGCTTTTGCCTAAACAAGTCGCTATATGCAAATGTCAGGCACACACTAACGACACTGATGACATTTCACTGGGCAATGCCAGAGCGGACGCTGCGGCACGATCGGCTTCCAGATTGCCTCTATGTGATGATGTTATGACATGTTTACAGCTCGAAAGAGACACGGAAAGCACACTGCCTGACACAAATACTCCAGACCTGACGACCTTAAGTTTACAGGACATCCAACAATGGGCCACACCCCAGGAAAAGACTCTTTGGAAAAAGGACAGTTGTGTGTACCAAGATGGGATTTGGTATGGTCCAAATGGAGGTAGGGGGCTCAAACCATGTTTACCAAAGCATTTATTTCGGTACTTCGCTCAACTGACGCATGGCAAAGATCATGTCTCACAGAATGGTATGGTAGCCAGCTTACGTCAATTCTGGCATACGAGAGGATTCGCCTTGTATGCACAGTCTTTTTGTCAGAAATGCATCGTCTGTGTTACAAATAACATAGGTAGAGGTATCCAAACTCGCACATCTTCACAACCCAGACCAGAACAGCCATTTGAGTATCTACAAATGGATTTTGTGGAATTGAATCCTAGCGAAGGGAAGAAATACTGCTTAGTGATTGTGGCTATGTTTTCTAAATGGGTAGAAGTCTTTCCAAGTTCAAAGGCTGATTCAGGTGCTGTAGTGAAGGCTTTGATCACTGAAATCATTCCTAGGTGGGGTATTCCTTCAAGAATAAGTAGTGACAATGGGTCACACTTTGTCAATGATGCTATTCGAAAGCTAGGAAGCTATTTTGGTATAAACTTGAGACAACATTGTGCTTATCATCCAGCCAGCGGGGGAGCAGTCGAGAGAGAGAACGGGACTTTAAAAAATAAACTGATGAAATGTTGTAAGGACACAGGTTTGACATGGACAAAAGCTCTACCAATAGTGTTACTACAGATGAGAGCCAGAGTCAGACCCAAATATGGCTTGAGTCCTTTTGAAATCCTGTTTGGCAGACCACCGAATACAGGCATCGGCCCAACACGGGGCCAGTTACCTACAACTGACCAATGCGAGGATGTCATTCTTGATTACTGTACAACCCTGTCGTCCGCTCTATGTGATATCCACAGACGGGTGAAGGAGGCCATTCCGTATCCACTGACAGGCCCATTGCATGACCTGAAACCTGGAGATTGGATCGTGGTCAAGGATCTGAAACGGAAATCCTGGAGACACCAGAGGTGGATGGGCCCGTTCCAAATCCTTCTGACAACCCATTCAGCCGTTAAAATTGGGGCCAGAGCAACTTGGATACACGCTAGCCATTGCAGACGCGCACCGGCCCTGCCAGCGGCAAGAGAGGACACACACTCTGAGTACCCCAAC
Organism: Neosalanx taihuensis; assembly: GCA_030340665.1. Taxonomy (NCBI): domain Eukaryota; kingdom Metazoa; phylum Chordata; class Actinopteri; order Osmeriformes; family Salangidae; genus Neosalanx; species Neosalanx taihuensis. The sequence continues at coordinate 2,712,283 of CM059312.1, forward strand.
GGCCGTCAAAATAGCTGAACGATCCACCCAGGTACACTTGAGTCACTGCCAAGGTCATTTCGGCTGAAACTTCCAACTGGTTAGGTGAGCAAAGACTGATATTAGGGTGGACCAGGCTTTATAGAGCTTGTAGACCTAAAAATCAGCGAAGATATTTCAAGACACCAAGCCTTATAGGGAAGCCGATTTCAGTCAAAATGAAGCCTGGGTGGTTAGACTTTATAATACGGTGTTGGGGTGCTATGTTATGTTTTATGGCGATTTTTCTTTTGGCATGGTATCTTTGGGTACCACCTAAATCAGGAAATAGTTCCACTCTGTCAAATCAAACGTATGAATTGAATCATACGGACCGACGATTCAGGCGAGGTGTTTCAGGAGCCCATCATGGCAGTATCAACTACAAGATGTATTGGTACCACGGACCTCCTGCACGGAGGTATAAAGATCCCTGTACAGCTGCTAAGAATGTAGACTTATCTCGTACTGACAGTCTGTATGTTTGCTATAATTCTACTATAGTTGATGCTAGCGTAATAATACCCCTGTCTTCAATTAGAATCGGTGGTTATCTAGGCACAGACTGGTCAAGTTATGAATGGTATTTGTCTGCAGCGGATGTGAAGGGGGGTTGGGAACATGTTTTTACATACACAGGACAGGATTGGTCTCCCACCCCAACGACATTTGCAGCAGTACAGTGGAGGAAAAGACTCGTTTTGACAAAACAAGCAGATGCGCTACAACTGGTGTTAAAAACTGTTGAGGCACCCCTGGCTCCACAACCTCCTAAAAGTAAAGTCTGGTCATATTCACCTTGTTATCATTTAACTCTTTATGTTTACAGACCGGGAGCAAAAGCTGACCCTTACACCTATCTCTCCATCTGTAGCAACATTACGAAGCCAAAGGAAAACAATCCTGTTGACCCCATGCGAGGGAAGTTGACCCCTGGCCCAATGAGTAAAGCTACATACATGCAGGTTATGGACAATGATGCATCCGTTGACGAATGGTTTCAGGTGACTTCAGGGGTATCAGGACTCAATAATAATTGGTTGTTAATGGTTGAACAGACTGCTAAACAGATTAAAATGGATTGTGTACTGTGTTTAGGACCCAGGCCACTACTACGTATTGTACCATCGAATATTCCTATTACTTGTATACTTGATGTAATGACTAAAACGAATCCTAGTGCTAACTGCAGAGATTGGGACACGGTTTATCCCATCACTCTTTCTGAGAAAAATAAACCAATCTTTTCTAAACAAGTTGCCCCCGGCAACTTCTTATGTGTCCGTATAACCGGGAAGGGTAAACCATTGACACAGTCAAATGGTTCCTTTTGTACAGAAGTAATCTATGTACAGACAGGATTTCTCCCACTTTCCAGAGCTGATATCTGGTGGTGGTGTGGTGACGACAGATTATTTGATAAATTACCACAGAATGTCACTGGAACTTGTGCCCTAATATCTCTGCTCCTCCCTATTTCAGTATACCCTATTACTTCTATTGAATTAGTTGACAGATTAACTCATGTACAATCACAGCAATTGATTTCTAGAAGGAAGCGGGATGCTTGGATATCTGATAAAGATTCTACTTATATAGATGCTAGAGGTATACCACGTGGTGTTCCTGATGAATACAAATTGGCTGATCAAATAGCGGCTGGATTTGAATCATCAATTTGTTGGTGGTGTACGATTAATAAGAATGTGGACAGGATCAATTACATCCATTACAATGTTCAAAGGCTAGGAAATTGGACACAAAGTGGGTTTGAAGCTGTTCAGGAACAGCTGTCGGCTACTTCCCTTATGGCATTCCAGAACAGGATTGCTCTTGACATGTTATTGACTGAGAAAGGAGGTGTTTGTGCAATGTTTGGAGAACAGTGTTGCACATTTATTCCCAACAATACAGCTGCTGATGGCCGCTTGTCCAAAGCTATTGAGGGTCTTCGTACCCTCAATAAAAAAATGAAAGAGCACTCTGGAGTGGATACCTCCAGATGGGATTCCTGGCTGGATATGTTTGGAAGGTACCGGACCCTAGTGTCGTCAATAATAGTGTCAATGGCAGTATTTGCCGCAATATTAACCTTGTGTGGATGTTGTTGCATTCCTTGTTTACGTTCTTTAACCACCCATCTTATTACCACAGCGATCTCTCCCATGGAAGACAAAGTAGCTCAGCTTTTTCCACTTTTACAGCACGAAGATGCTCCAGACAGTAATGATGACATGTTTAATGCTGATCTCTTACAACTTTCACATAACTTATGACTTGCTAGCGCCTGTATGTGTTCTAAAGATTGTCTTACAGGATCATGGAGGACATGCTTTGAAGCGGAGGTCCATACAACAGCCTTCCACAAGAACATTCATTGATGTATTATGACTGTAATTTTTTCCTGTGGGTTTTGTTTAATGAAATTACCTTTAGTAATGTAGTGTGACTGTAATATTTCTATGGTGTTGGTTAAAAAAAAAAAAAAAAAAAAAAAAAATTACCGATTGTAATGGAATATTTTGATGTTCTGTTGATGTTTTGAAAATGCATCATATATACTACACTTCCCCCACAGACAGGACACAGCACAGACTTGTTTATCCTATCAATACAGTTGCGTAAGACAGAAGGCCTGGCGACCACCCTCCTTTGAAAGTGCTAATCAACTACTTTATCCTATCAATACAGTTGCGTAAGACAGAAGGCCTGGGCGACCACCCTCCTTTGAAAGTGCTAATCAACTAGTTTATCCTATCAATACAGTTGCGTGAGACAAAAGGCCTGGAAGATCACCCTCCTTTGAAAGTGCTAATCAACTGTTGTCAACTGTATTCTATCAATGCCATTGTGTAGACATAAGGTCTGGAAACTCCTCACCCCGCCCCCTGCCTCCCCTTTGGCTGACAAGAATGTGGGCTGGGGGAGGGGTTCTTAGAGGATAAATGCTTGGCCCACCTGGGCCGCTGGGCCGACCCTTCTGACTAAAAATCGTGTCAGCAAGGCCAGGTCACACAAATCTGCTTATGTGTATCTTGTCTGTCTTCATGTGATATCATTGCAAAACCCTGTTTCTTGTTAAAGGTTCAATAAATTTGTATTTAACAGACTTAACAAACTTTGTGTCCTTACAACGTCCGAGACCAAAAAGTTTCCTTCACAAATATACAGTATTATATTAGAATGTACATGATTTTCAGTTTTTGTACAGAATGTGCAGAATGTACAGCAGAATATACAGGATGTCCAGGATAAAGTGCAGGTTACAGACTATACCCTTACAATCTATACAATTCAATTACAATTAAGCAAGTAATTGTGATGTACAGGATTTACAGTTATTTGCAGCATATACAGGATATACAGGATTTGCAGGTTATTAGCAGAATATACATGGTTATATACAGTTGTACCAGAATATTGCCAAATATGTAGTTATGTTACAGAAGTTGTGTCAGACTATTGCCTAATGTCCATTGTTATATCCCTGGATGTTATGCTATTTCACAGGATATACAGTTGGCTTACAAACTACTGGTGTGAGAATTGTAAAGTTTGATGGCCACAGGCAGGAATGAATTCCTGTGGCGCTCCGTGGTGCATTTCGGGAGGATGAGTCTCCCGCTGAAAGTACTCCTTTGTCCGACCAGCACATTGTAGAGTGGGTGGGAGGTACTGTCCAGGATGGCGTTGAGTTTGGCCAGCATCCTCCTCTCCGACACCACTGCCAGAGAGTCCAGCTCTACCCCCACAATGTCACCGGCCTTCCGGATAAGTTTGTTGAGCCTGTTGGCATCTGCTGCCCTCAGCCTGCTGCCCCAGCAGGCAACAGCATAGAGGATAGCACTGGCTATCACAGACTCATAGAACATCCTAAGCATTGTCCGGCAGACATCGAAGGACCTCAGCCTCCTCAGAAAGTAGAGGCGGCTTTGGCCCTTCTTGTAGACGGCTGGAGTGTTCTTAGCCCAGTCCAGTTTGTTGTCCAAGTGAACACCAAGGTACTTGTAATCCTCCACGGTGTCCACACTGACCTCCTGATTGTGGACAGGGGTCACTGTTGTCCTGGTCCTTCTCAGGTCGATGACCAGCTCCTTGCACTTAGCCGCATTAAGCTGCAGATGATTACGCTCACACCATGCGACAAAGTTCCCCACCACAGTCCTGTACTCGGCCTCCTCCCCACACTGATACAGCCCACCACAGCAGAGTCATCAGAGAACTTCTGAAGGTGGCAGGACTCTGTGTGGTAGCTGAAATCCGTGGTATAGATGGTGAAGAGGAAGGGGGAGAGGACGGTTCCCAGGGGAGCCCCCAGTGTTGCTGACCACACTGTCCGACACACAGTGCTGTAAGCGCACATGTTGTGGTCTGCCAGTCAGGTAGTCTACAATCCAGGACACCAGGGAGGTATCCACCTGCATCGCTGCCAGCTTCTCACCCAGCAGAGTTGGCCGGATGGTGTTGATGAGTATAACAGCGGTCGAGCAGGAAGAGGATGGCATCCTCTACTCCCAGCCGGGGCTGGTAGGCGAACTGAAGGGGGTCCAGGAAGGGTCCGACCATGGGCCGCAGCTGTTCCAACACCAATCTCTCCAGGGTCTTCATAACGTGGGAGGTCAGTGCCACGGTCTGTAATCCTTGGAGCCGCTGGGGCGCGGCGTCTTCGGAACAGGGACGAGGCAAGATGTCTTCCACAAGACAGGGACTCTCTGGAGACTCAGGCTCAGGTTGAAGATGTACTGCAGCACACCACACAGCTGGGGGGCACACGCTTTCAGCACCCTAGGGCTCACGTCGTCAGGGCCAGCAGCCTTGTTTGCATGGAATTTCAGCAGTTGTCCTCTAACCTGTTCCACAGTGAGAGACACAGCTGGGGTCATAGGGGGGGGGATGGGGGTCATTGTGGTGAAGGGGGGGGCGTTGTTCTGACGGAGAGGGGGAGGGGGAAAAGGGGTACTCACAGGTGCCGGAGGGTCGTCAGCAGTTTGGCCAGGGGCGTCGCTGGCTTGAGGGTCGTCAGTAGAAGGGCTAGAGGGGGGATGGGCAGGAACCAGGTCGTTAAATCTGTTGAAGAACAGGTTCAGTTCGTTGGCTCTGTCCAGGTCACCCTCGACCCCCCTGTTGCAAGTCGGTCTGAAGCCAGTTATGGTCCTCATACCGCTCCACACCTCCCTCGTGTTGTTCTGCTGGAGTTTCCGCTCTAGCTTCCCTTATACCCTTCCCTTGTACTTATCCTTGGCCTCCTTGATCTTCACCTTCAGGTCAGCCTGGATTACCTTAACCTCCTCCCTATTTCCATCGTTGAAGGCCCTCCTCTTGGAATTCAGAAGGTCCTTGACTTCCTTGTTACCCACGGTTTGTTGTTAGGGTAACACTGGACCGTCTTGGTAGGGACAATAGAGTCCACACAGAAGTTGATGTAGTCCGTAATGCACCCTGTGAGTCCATCAATATCCTCTCCGTGCGGCAGTACAATGTTCTTATCATATTACATATATGTTCTATGTTGCTCTTCCCTGCTAATGTAAATTCTGTGTTTGTTTAACTTGCATAGTCATTAAAACCGATTCTGATTATGAGTGGGATTGATTGATTTTAAGAACTGTTCTCTGCCAAAGTGGACCTGCCTGAAATCCTGGGCATGGGGGAAGAGAACCAGGCTAAGGTGGTATGGGAGGGTGTGGAATGACTTTGAAAAGGAAACTCATAAAATTGTTCATTACTAATGCATGTAATGCATTACTAATGCATGCAAATGCATGTTTAGTTTTTATTGCCTTAAAGTGCTTTTCAGCCCCAGTGCTTTTCAAATGCAACTGCAAAGTCTTGTATGTAAGTTCTAAATGATCACTTTCCAATCAACTCTTACTATTCTAGCATGTTCATATCCATGGTTTAGTCATAGAAAAAGAGTTTTGGCTCATAAATTGTTCATTATTAGGTAGTAAATGCATATTTAGTTTTTATTGCCTTGAAGTACTTTTCAGCCCCATAGTAGCGTTTCAAATGCAACTGCAAAGTCTTGTATGTAAGTTCTAAATGATCACTTTCCAATCAACTCTTACTATCCTAACATGTTTATATCCGTGGTTTATACATAGAAAAATAGTTTTGGGTCATAAATTGTTCATTACTAGTCAGTAAATGTATGTTTCGTTTTTATTGCCTTAAAATTGGATCGATACAGAGAAGATTAGCATTAGGTGACCATGGTAAACTTACCACCAATTACACCTTGGTAAACCTATGACGTCACATTTTCCCCTCCTTTTGTTTTTTTTTTGTTTTTTTTTGGGGGGGGGTGTAAACACGTGACATTTTCCCCTCCTAGTCGTGGCTCAACGTTGGAACAAGGTCGGAAACAACATTGGAACGAAAGGGAGAAGAACGAGGTCTTTAGAAAGGAAGCTGGCCAAGGTTCAAGGATGGGAGCAGGCAAAGCCCCGACCACCCCCGGACCACCACCACAGGGGTGTGCCCTGTAAATAGGGGGCGCGACCGCTGCCTTTCTTTCGCTAGCTACGGCAGCATGTCTATTAAAGTTGGATCGATACAGAGAAGATTAGCATTTGGTGCCCATGGTAAACCTATGATGTCACATTTTCCCCTCCTTTTTTTTTTTTGGCGTGGTGTAAACACGTGACATTTTCCCCTCCTAGTCGTGGCTCAACGTTGGATCAAGGTCGGAAAACAACATTGGAACAAAAAAAAACGAAGCCGGGAGGTCTTCAGAAAGGAAGCTGGCCAAGGTTCAAGGATGGGAGCAGGCAAGGATGTGAGCAGGCAAAGCCCCGACCACCCCCGGACCACCACCACAGGGGTGTGCCCTGTAAATAGGGGGCGCGACCGCTGCCTTTCTTGTGCTAGCTACGGCAGCAGGTCTATTAAAGTTGGATCGATACAGAGAAGACTAGCACTAGGTGCCTATGGTAAACCTATGATGTCACATTTTCCCCTCATTTTTTTTTTTTTGGGGTGGCGTAAACACGTGACATTTTCCCCTCCTAGTCGTGGCTCAACGTTGGATCAAGGTCGGAAAACAACATTGGAACGAAAAAACGAAGCCGGGAGGTCTTCAGAAAGGAAGCTGGCCAAGGTTCAAGGATGGGAGCAGGCAAAGCCCCGACCACCCCCGGACCACCACCACAGGGGTGTGCCCTGTAAATAGAGGGCGCGACCACTGCCTTTCTTGTGCTAGCTACGGCAGCATGTCTATTAAAATTGGATCGATACAGAGAAGATTAGCATTAGGTGTCCATGGTAAACCTAAGATGTCACATTTTCCCCTCCTTTTTTTTTTTGGGGTGGTGTAAACACGTGACATTTTCCCCTCCTAGTCGTGGCTCAACGTTGGATCAAGGTCGGAAAACAACATTGGAACGAAAAAACGAAGCCGGGAGGTCTTCAGAAAGGAAGCTGGCCAAGGTTCAAGGATGTGAGCAGGCAAGGATGTGAGCAGGCAAAGCCCCGACCACCCCCGGACCACCACCACAGGGGTGTGCCCTGTAAATAGGGGGCGCGACCGCTGCCTTTCTTGTGCTAGCTACGGCAGCAGGTCTATTAAAGTTGGATCGATACAGAGAAGACTAGCATTAGGTGCCTATGGTAAACCTATGATGTCACATTTTCCCTTCCTTTTTTTTTTTTGGGGTGGCGTGAACACGTGACATTTTCCCCTCCTAGTCGTGGCTCAACGTTGGATCAAGGTCGGAAAACAACATTGGAACGAAAAAACGAAGCCGGGAGGTCTTCAGAAAGGAAGCTGGCCAAGGTTCAAGGATGGGAGCAGGCAAAGCCCCGACCACCCCCGGACCACCACCACAGGGGTGTGCCCTGTAAATAGGGGGGGCGCGACCGTTGGCTTTCTTGTGCTAGCTACGGCAGCATGTCTATTAAAATTGGATCGATACAGAGAAGACTAGCATTAGGTGCCCATGGTAAACCTATCATGTCACATTTTCCCCTCCTTTTTTTTTTTTTTGGGGTGGCGTAAACACGTGACATTTTCCCCTCCTAGTCGTGGCTCAACGTTGGATCAAGGTCGTAAAACAACATTGGAACGAAAAAACGAAGCCGGGAGGTCTTCAGAAAGGAAGCTGGCAGAGGTTCAAGGATGGGATGGGAGCAGGCAAAGCCCCGACCACCCCCGGACCACCACCACAGGGTGTGCCCTGTAAATAGGGGGCGCGACCGCTGCCTTTCTTGTGCTAGCTACGGCAGCAGGTCTATTAAAGTTGGATCGATACAGAGAAGACTAGCATTAGGTGCCTCTGGTAAACCTATGATGTCACAAATTTCCCCTCCTTTTTTTTTTGGGGTGGTGTAAACACGTGACATTTTCCCCTCCTAGTCGTGGCTCAACGTTGGATCAAGGTCGGAAAACAACATTGGAACGAAAAAACGAAGCCGGGAGGTCTTCAGAAAGGAAGCTGGCAGAGGTTCAAGGATGGGATGGGAGCAGGCAAAGCCCCGACCACCCCCGGACCACCACCACAGGGTGTGCCCTGTAAATAGGGGGCGCGACCGCTGCCTTTCTTGTGCTAGCTACGGCAGCGGGTCTATTAAAGTTGGATCGATACAGAGAAGACCAGCATTAGGTGCCTCTGGTAAACCTATGATGTCACAAATTTCCCCTCCTTTTTTTTTTTGGGGTGGTGTAAACACGTGACATTTTCCCCTCCTAGTCGTGGCTCAACGTTGGATCAAGGTCGGAAAACAACATTGGAACGAAAAAACGAAGCCGGGAGGTCTTCAGAAAGGAAGCTGGCCAAGGTTCAAGGATGTGAGCAGGCAAGGATGTGAGCAGGCAAAGCCCCGACCACCCCCGGACCACCACCACAGGGGTGTGCCCTGTAAATAGGGGGCGCGGCCGCTGCCTTTCTTGTGCTAGCTACGGCAGCAGGTCTATTAAAGTTGGATCGATACAGAGAAGACTAGCACTAGGTGCCTATGGTAAACCTATGATGTCACATTTTCCCCTTCTTTTTTTTTGGGGGGGGTGGCGTAAACACGTGACATTTTCCCCTCCTAGTCGTGGCTCAACGTTGGATCAAGGTCGGAAAACAACATTGGAACGAAAAAACGAAGCCGGGAGGTCTTCAGAAAGGAAGCTGGCCAAGGTTCAAGGATGGGATGGGAGCAGGCAAAGCCCCGACCACCCCCGGACCACCACCACAGGGTGTGCCCTGTAAATAGGGGGCGCGACCGCTGCCTTTCTTGTGCTAGCTACGGCAGCAGGTCTATTAAAGTTGGATCGATACAGAGAAGATTAGCATTAGGTGCCTATGGTAAACCTATGATGTCACATATTCCCCTCCTTTTTTTTTTTTTGGGGTGGCGTAAACACGTGACATTTTCCCCTCCTAGTCGTGGCTCAACGTTGGATCAAGGTCGGAAAACAACATTGGAACGAAAAAACGAAGCCGGGAGGTTTTCAGAAAGGAAGCTGGCCAAGGTTCAAGGATGTGAGCAGGCAAGGATGTGAGCAGGCAAAGCCCCGACCACCCCCGGACCACCACCACAGGGGTGTGCCCTGTAAATAGGGGGCGCGACCGCTGCCTTTTTTGTGCTAGCTACGGCAGCATGTCTATTAAAATTGGATTGATACAGAGAAGATTGGCATTAGGTGCCCATGGTAAACCTATGATGTCACATTTTCCCCTCCTTTTTTTTGGGGGGGGGGGGGTGGTGTAAACACATGACATTTTCCCTTCCTAGTCGTGGCTCAACGTTGGATCAAGGTCGGAAAACAACATTGGAACGAAAAAACGAAGCCGGGAGGTCTTCAGAAAGGAAGCTGGCCAACGTTCAAGGATGGGAGCAGGCACCGCCCCGACCACCCCCGGACCACCACCACAGGGGTGTGCCCTGTAAATAGGGGGCGCGACCGCTGCCTTTCATGTGCCAGCTACAGCAGCATGTCTATTAAAATTAGATTGATACAGAGAATATTAGCATTAGGTGCCCATGGTAAACCTATGATGTCACATTTTCCCCTCCATTTTTTTTTTTTTTTGGGGGGTGGTGTAAACACGTGACATTTTCCCCTCCTAGTCGTGGCTCAACGTTGGATCAAGGTCGGAAAACAACATTGGAACGAAAAAACGAAGCCGGGAGGTCTTCAGAAAGGAAGCTGGCCAACGTTCAAGGATGGGAGCAGGCACAGCCCCGACCACCCCCGGACCACCACCACAGGGGTGTGCCCTGTAAATAGGGGGCGCGACCGCTGCCTTTCATGTGCTAGCTACAGCAGCATGTCTATTAAAATTAGATCGATACAGAGAATATTAGCATTAGGTGCCCATGGTAAACCTATGATGTCACATTTTCCCCTCCATTTTTTTTTTTTGGGGGGGGTGGTGTAAATACGTGACATTTTCCCCTCCTAGTCGTGGCTCAACATTCGATCAAGGTCGGAAAACAACATTGGAACGAAAAAACGAAGCCGGGAGGTCTTCAGAAAGGAAGCTGGCCAAGGTTCAAGGATGGGAGCAGGCAAAGCCCCGACCACCCCCGGACCACCACCACAGGGGTGTGCCCTGTAAATAGGGGGCGCGACCGCTGGTTTTCTTGTGCTAGCTACGGCAGCATGTCTATTAAAATTGGATCGATACAGAGAAGACTAGCATTAGGTGCCCATGGTAAACCTATCATGTCACATTTTCCCCTCCTTTTTTTTTTTTTTGGGGTGGCGTAAACACGTGACATTTTCCCCTCCTAGTCATGGCTCAACGTTGGATCAAGGTCGTAAAACAACATTGGAACGAAAAAACGAAGCCGGGAGGTCTTCAGAAAGGAAGCTGGCAGAGGTTCAAGGATGGGATGGGAGCAGGCAAAGCCCCGACCACCCCCGGACCACCACCACAGGGTGTGCCCTGTAAATAGGGGGCGCGACCGCTGCCTTTCTTGTGCTAGCTACGGCAGCAGGTCTATTAAAGTTGGATCGATACAGAGAAGACTAGCATTAGGTGCCTCTGGTAAACCTATGATGTCACAAATTTCCCCTCCTTTTTTTTTTTGGGGTGGTGTAAACACGTGACATTTTCCCCTCCTAGTCGTGGCTCAACGTTGGATCAAGGTCGGAAAACAACATTGGAACGAAAAAACGAAGCCGGGAGGTCTTCAGAAAGGAAGCTGGCCAAGGTTCAAGGATGTGAGCAGGCAAGGATGTGAGCAGGCAAAGCCCCGACCACCCCCGGACCACCACCACAGGGGTGTGCCCTGTAAATAGGGGGCGCGACCGCTGCCTTTCTTGTGGTAGCTACGGCAGCAGGTCTATTAAAGTTGGATCGATACAGAGAAGACTAGCAGTAGGTGTCTATGGTAAACCTATGATGTCACATTTTCCCCTCCTTTTTTTTGGGGGGGGTGGCGTAAACACGTGACATTTTCCCCTCCTAGTCGTGGCTCAACGTTGGATCAAGGTCGGAAAACAACATTGGAACGAAAAAACGAAGCCGGGAGGTCTTCAGAAAGGAAGCTGGCCAAGGTTCAAGGATGGGATGGGAGCAGGCAAAGCCCCGACCACCCCCGGACCACCACCACAGGGTGTGCCCTGTAAATAGGGGGCGCGACCGCTGCCTTTCTTGTGCTAGCTACGGCAGCAGGTCTATTAAAGTTGGATCGATACAGAGAAGATTAGCATTAGGTGCCTATGGTAAACCTATGATGTCACATATTCCCCTCCTTTTTTTTTTTTTTGGGTGGTGTAAACACGTGACATTTTCCCCTCCTAGTCGTGGCTCAACGTTGGATCAAGGTCGGAAAACAACATTGGAACGAAAAAACGAAGCCGGGAGGTCTTCAGAAAGGAAGCTGGCCAAGGTTCAAGGATGTGAGCAGGCAAAGCCCCGACCACCCCCGGACCACCACCACAGGGGTGTGCCCTGTAAATAGGGGGCGCGACCGCTGCCTTTCTTGTGGTAGCTACGGCAGCAGGTCTATTAAAGTTGGATCGATACAGAGAAGACTAGCACTAGGTGCCTATGGTAAACCTATGATGTCACATTTTCCCCTCCTTTTTTTTGGGGGGGGTGGCGTAAACACGTGACATTTTCCCCTCCTAGTCGTGGCTCAACGTTGGATCAAGGTCGGAAAACAACATTGGAACGAAAAAACGAAGCCGGGAGGTCTTCAGAAAGGAAGCTGGCCAAGGTTCAAGGATGGGATGGGAGCAGGCAAAGCCCCGACCACCCCCGGACCACCACCACAGGGTGTGCCCTGTAAATAGGGGGCGCGACCCCTGCCTTTCTTGTGCTAGCTACGGCAGCAGGTCTATTAAAGTTGGATCGATACAGAGAAGACTAGCATTAGGTGCCTATGGTAAACCTATGATGTCACATTTTCCCCTCCTTTTTTTTTTTGGGGTGGTGTAAACACGTGACATTTTCCCCTCCTAGTCGTGGCTCAACGTTGGATCAAGGTCGGAAAACAACATTGGAACGAAAAAACGAAGCCGGGAGGTCTTCAGAAAGGAAGCTGGCCAAGGTTCAAGGATGTGAGCAGGCAAGGATGTGAGCAGGCAAAGCCCCGACCACCCCCGGACCACCACCACAGGGGTGTGCCCTGTAAATAGGGGGCGCGACCGCTGCCTTTTTTGTGCTAGCTACGGCAGCATGTCTATTAAAATTGGATCGATACAGAGAAGATTGGCATTAGGTGCCCATGGTAAACCTATGATGTCACATTTTCCCCTCCTTTTTTTTGGGGGGGGGGGTGGTGTAAACACATGACATTTTCCCTTCCTAGTCATGGCTCAACATTGGATCAAGGTCGGAAAACAACATTGGAACGAATAAACGAAGCCGGGAGGTCTTCAGAAAGGAAGCTGGCCAACGTTCAAGGATGGGAGCAGGCACAGCCCCGACCACCCCCGGACCACCACCACAGGGGTGTGCCCTGTAAATAGGGGGGGCGACCGCTGCCTTTCATGTGCTAGCTACAGCAGCATGTCTATTAAAATTAGATCGATACAGAGAATATTAGCATCAGGTGCCCATGGTAAACCTATGATGTCACATTTTCCCCTCCATTTTTTTTTTTGGGGGGGTGGTGTAAACATGTGACATTTTCCCCTCCTGGTCGTGGCTCAACGTTGGATCAAGGTCGGAAAACAACATTGGAACGAAAAAACGAAGCCGGGAGGTCTTCAGAAAGGAAGCTGGCCAACGTTCAAGGATGGGAGCAGGCACAGCCCCGACCACCCCCGGACCACCACCACAGGGGTGTGCCCTGTAAATAGGGGGCGCGACCGCTGCCTTTCATGTGCTAGCTACAGCAGCATGTCTATTAAAATTAGATCGATACAGAGAATATTAGCATTAGGTGCCCATGGTAAACCTATGATGTCACATTTTCCCCTCCATTTTTTTTTTTTTTGGGGGGGTGGTGTAAACACGTGACATTTTCCCCTCCTAGTCGTGGCTCAACATTCGATCAAGGTCGGAAAACAACACTGGAACGAAAAAACGAAGCCGGGAGGTCTTCAGAAAGGAAGCTGGCCAAGGTTCAAGGATGGGAGCAGGCAAAGCCCCGACCACCCCCGGACCACCACCACAGGGGTGTGCCCTGTAAATAGGGGGCGCGACCGCTGCCTTTTTTGTGCTAGCTACGGCAGCATGTCTATTAAAATTGGATCGATACAGAGAAGATTGGCATTAGGTGCCCATGGTAAACCTATGATGTCACATTTTCCCCTCCTTTTTTTGGGGGGGGGGGGTGGTGTAAACACATGACATTTTCCCTTCCTAGTCGTGGCTCAACGTTGGATCAAGGTCGGAAAACAACATTGGAACGAAAAAACGAAGCCGGGAGGTCTTCAGAAAGGAAGCTGGCCAAGGTTCAAGGATGGGATGGGAGCAGGCAAAGCCCCGACCACCCCCGGACCACCACCACAGGGGTGTGCCCTGTAAATAGGGGGCGCGACGGCTGCCTTTCTTGTGGTAGCTACGGCAGCAGGTCTATTAAAGTTGGATCGATACAGAGAAGACTAGCACTAGGTGCCTATGGTAAACCTACGATGTCACATTTTCCCCTCCTTTTTTTTTTTTTGGGGTGGCGTAAACACGTGACATTTTCCCCTCCTAGTCGTGGCTCAACGTTGGATCAAGGTCGGAAAACAACATTGGAACGAAAAAACGAAGCCGGGAGGTCTTCAGAAAGGAAGCTGGCCAAGGTTCAAGGATGGGATGGGAGCAAGCAAAGCCCCGACCACCCCCGGACCACCACCACAGGGTGTGCCCTGTAAATAGGGGGCGCGACCGCTGCCTTTCTTGTGCTAGCTACGGCAGCAGGTCTATTAAAGTTGGATCGATACAGAGAAGATTAGCATTAGGTGCCTATGGTAAACCTATGATGTCACATATTCCCCTCCTTTTTTTTTGGGGGGGGTGGTGTAAACACGTGACATTTTCCCCTCGTAGTCGTGGCTCAACGTTGGATCAAGGTCGGAAAACAACATTGGAACGAAAAAACGAAGCCGGGAGGTCTTCAGAAAGGAAGCTGGCCAAGGTTCAAGGATGTGAGCAGGCAAGGATGTGAGCAGGCAAAGCCCCGACCACCCCCGGACCACCACCACAGGGGTGTGCCCTGTAAATAGGGGGCGCGACCGCTGCCTTTCTTGTGCTAGCTACGGCAGCAGGTCTATTAAAGTTGGATCGATACAGAGAAGACTAGCATTAGGTGCCTATGGTAAACCTATGCTGTCACATTTTCCCCTCCTTTTTTTTTTTTTGGGGTGGCGTAAACACGTGACATTTTCCCCTCCTAGTCGTGGCTCAACGTTGGATCAAGGTCGGAAAACAACATTGGAACGAAAAAACGAAGCCGGGAGGTCTTCAGAAAGGAAGCTGGCCAAGGTTCAAGGATGGGATGGGAGCAGGCAAAGCCCCGACCACCCCCGGACCACCACCACAGGGTGTGCCCTGTAAATAGGGGGCGCGACCCCTGCCTTTCTTGTGCTAGCTACGGCAGCAGGTCTATTAAAGTTGGATCGATACAGAGAAGACTAGCATTAGGTGCCTATGGTAAACCTATGATGTCACATTTTCCCCTCCTTTTTTTTTTTGGGGTGGTGTAAACACGTGACATTTTCCCCTCCTAGTCGTGGCTCAACGTTGGATCAAGGTCGGAAAACAACATTGGAACGAAAAAACGAAGCCGGGAGGTCTTCAGAAAGGAAGCTGGCCAAGGTTCAAGGATGTGAGCAGGCAAGGATGTGAGCAGGCAAAGCCCCGACCACCCCCGGACCACCACCACAGGGGTGTGCCCTGTAAATAGGGGGCGCGACCGCTGCCTTTCTTGTGCTAGCTACGGCAGCAGGTCTATTAAAGTTGGATCGATACAGAGAAAACTAGCATTAGGTGCCTATGTTAAACCTATGATGTCACATTTTCCCCTCCTTTTTTTTTTTTTGGGGTGGTGTAAACACGTGACATTTTCCCCTCCTAGTCGTGGCTCAACGTTGGATCAAGGTCGGAAAACAACATTGGAACGAAAAAACGAAGCCGGGAGGTCTTCAGAAAGGAAGCTGGCCAAGGTTCAAGGATGTGAGCAGGCAAGGATGTGAGCAGGCAAAGCCCCGACCACCCCCGGACCACCACCACAGGGGTGTGCCCTGTAAATAGGGGGCGCGACCGCTGCCTTTCTTGTGCTAGCTACGGCAGCAGGTCTATTAAAGTTGGATCGATACAGAGAAGACTAGCATTAGGTGCCTATGGTAAACCTTTGATGTCACATTTTCCCCTCCTTTTTTTTTTTTTGGGGTGGTGTAAACACGTGACATTTTCCCCTCCTAGTCGTGGCTCAACGTTGGATCAAGGTCGGAAAACAACATTGGAACGAAAAAACGAAGCCAGGAGGTCTTCAGAAAGGAAGCTGGCCAAGGTTCAAGGATGTGAGCAGGCAAGGATGTGAGCAGGCAAAGCCCCGACCACCCCCGGACCACCACCACAGGGGTGTGCCCTGTAAATAGGGGGCGCGACCGCTGCCTTTCTTGTGCTAGCTACGGCAGCAGGTCTATTAAAGTTGGATCGATACAGAGAAGACTAGCATTAGGTGCCTATGGTAAACCTATGATGTCACATTTTCCCCTCCTTTTTTTTTTGGGGGGGGGTGGTGTAAACACGTGACATTTTCCCCTCCTAGTCGTGGCTCAACGTTGGATCAAGGTCGGAAAACAACATTGGAACGAAAAAACGAAGCCGGGAGGTCTTCAGAAAGGAAGCTGGCCAAGGTTCAAGGATGTAAGCAGGCAAGGATGTGAGCAGGCAAAGCCACAACCACCCCCGGACCACCACCACAGGGGTGTGCCCTGTAAATAGGGGGCGCGACCGCTGCCTTTCTTGTGCTAGCTACGGCAGCAGGTCTATTAAAGTTGGATCGATACAGAGAACACTAGCATTAGGTGCCCATGGTAAACCTATGATGTCACATTTTCCCCTCCTTTTTTTTTTTTTGGGTGGCGTAAACACGTGACATTTTCCCCTCCTAGTCGTGGCTTAACGTTGGATCAAGGTCGGAAAACAACATTGGAACGAAAAAACGAAGCCACGAAGCCGGGAGGTCTTCAGAAAGGAAGCTGGCCAAGGTTCAAGGATGGGATGGGAGCAGGCAAAGCCCCGACCACCCCCGGACCACCACCACAGGGTGTGCCCTGTAAATAGGGGGCGCGACCGCTGCTCTTCTTGTGCTAGCTACGGCAGCAGGTCTATTAAAGTTGGATCGATACAGAGAAGACTAGCATTAGGTGCCTATGGTAAACCTATGATGTCACATTTTCCCCTCCTTGTTTTTTTTTTGGGGTGGTGTAAACACGTGACATTTTCCCCTCCTAGTCGTGGCTCAACGTTGGATCAAGGTCGGAAAACAACATTGGAACGAAAAAACGAAGCCGGGAGGTCTTCAGAAAGGAAGCTGGCCAAGGTTCAAGGATGGGAGCAGGCAAAGCCCCGACCACCCCCGGACCACAACCACAGGGGTGTGCCCTGTAAATAGGGGGCGCGACCGCTGGCTTTCTTGTGCTAGCTACGGCAGAATGTCTATTAAAATTGGATCGATACAGAGAAGACTAGCATTAGGTGCCCATGGTAAACCTATCATGTCACATTTTCCCCTCCTTTTTTTTTTGGGGGGGGTGGCGTAAACACGTGACATTTTCCCCTCCTAGTCGTGGCTCAACGTTGGATCAAGGTCGGAAAACAACATTGGAACGAAAAAACGAAGCCGGGAGGTCTTCAGAAAGGAAGCTGGCCAAGGTTCAAGGATGTGAGCAGGCAAGGATGTGAGCAGGCAAAGCCACAACCACCCCCGGACCACCACCACAGGGGTGTGCCCTGTAAATAGGGGGCGCGACCGCTGCCTTTCTTGTGCTAGCTACGGCAGCAGGTCTATTAAAGTTGGATCGATACAGAGAACACTAGCATTAGGTGCCCATGGTAAACCTATGATGTCACATTTTCCCCTCCTTTTTTTTTTTTTGGTGGCGTAAACACGTGACATTTTCCCCTCCTAGTCGTGGCTTAACGTTGGATCAAGGTCGGAAAACAACATTGGAACGAAAAAACGAAGCCGGGAGGTCTTCAGAAAGGAAGCTGGCCAAGGTTCAAGGATGGGATGGGAGCAGGCAAAGCCCCGACCACCCCCGGACCACCACCACAGGGTGTGCCCTGTAAATAGGGGGCGCGACCGCTGCTCTTCTTGTGCTAGCTACGGCAGCAGGTCTATTAAAGTTGGATCGATACAGAGAAGACTAGCATTAGGTGCCTATGGTAAACCTATGATGTCACATTTTCCCCTCCTTTTTTTTTTTTGGGGTGGTGTAAACACGTGACATTTTCCCCTCCTAGTCGTGGCTCAACAATGGATCAAGGTCGGAAAACAACATTGGAACGAAAAAACGAAGCCGGGAGGTCTTCAGAAAGGAATCTGGCCAAGGTTCAAGGATGGGAGCAGGCAAAGCCCCGACCACCCCCGGACCACCACCACAGGGGTGTGCCCTGTAAATAGGGGGCGCGACCGCTGCCTTTTTTGTGCTAGCTACGGCAGCATGTCTATTAAAATTGGATCGATACAGAGAAGATTGGCATTAGGTGCCCATGGTAAACCTATGATGTCACATTTTCCCCTCCTTTTTTTGGGGGGGAGGGGGTGGTGTAAACACATGACATTTTCCCTTCCTAGTCGTGGCTCAACATTGGATCAAGGTCGGAAAACAACATTGGAACAAAAAAACGAAGCCGGGAGGTCTTCAGAAAGGAAGCTGGCCAAGGTTCAAGGATGGGAGCAGGCAAAGCCCCGACCACCCCCGGACCACCACCACAGGGGTGTGCCCTGTAAATAGGGGGCGCGACCGATGCCTTTTTTGTGCTAGCTATGGCAGCATGTCTATTAAAATTGGATCGATACAGAGAAGATTAGCATTAGGTGCCCATGGTAAACCTATGATGTCACATTTTCCCCTCCTCCTTTTTTTGGGGGGGGGGGTGGTGTAAACACGTGACATTTTCCCCTCCTAGTCGTGGCTAGGGAACTTTGTCGTGGGAACTTTGTCGTGGGAACTTTGTCGCATGGTGTGAGCGAAATCATCTGCAGCTTAATTCGGCTAAGTGCAAGGAGCTGGTCATCGACCTGAGAAGGACCAGGACAACAGTGACCCCTGTCCACATTCAGGAGGTCAGGGTGGACACCGTGGAGGATTACAAGTACCTTGGTGTTCACTTGGACAACTGACTGGACTGGGCTAAGAACACTCAAGCCGTCTACAAGAAGGGCCAAAGCCGCCTCTACTTTCTGAGGAGGCTGAGGTCCTTCGATGTCTGCCGGACAATGCTTAGGATGTTCTACGAGTCTGTGGTAGTCAGTGCTATCCTCTATGCTGTTGCCTGCTGGGGCAGCAGGCTGAGGGCAGCGGATGCCAACAGGCTCAACAAACTTATCCGGAAGGCCGGTGACATTGTGGGGGTAGAGCTGGACTCTCTGGCAGTGGTGTCGGAGAGGAGGATGCTGAACAAACTCAACGCCATCCTGGACAGTACCTCCCACCCACTCCACAATGTGCTGGTCGGACAAAGGAGTACTTTCAGCGGGAGACTCATCCTCCCGAAATGCACCACGGAGCGCCACAGGAAGTCATTCCTGCCTGTGGCCATCAAACTTTACAATTCCCACACTAGTAGTTTGTAAGCCAACTGTATATCCTGTGAAATAGCATAACATCCAGAGATATAACAATGGACATTAGGCAATAGTCGGACACAACTTCTGTAACATAACTACATATTTGGCAATATTCTGGTACAACTGTATATAACCATGTATATTCTGCTAATAACCTGCAAATCCTGTATATCCTGTATATGCTGCAAATAACTGTAAATCCTGTACATCACAATTACTTGCATAATTGTAATTGAATTGTATAGATTATAAGGGTATAGTCTGTAACCTGCACTTTATCCTGGACATACTGTATATTCTGCTGTACATTCTGCACATTCTGTACAAAAAC
The DNA here is from genome assembly GCA_030340665.1 of Neosalanx taihuensis. Lineage (NCBI taxonomy): Eukaryota > Metazoa > Chordata > Actinopteri > Osmeriformes > Salangidae > Neosalanx > Neosalanx taihuensis. Next base: position 2,731,808 of record CM059312.1, read on the forward strand.
TGAAAATCATGTACATTCTAATATAATACTGTATATTATACAAGACCATTACTGTATAATTGTAAATGTATAGCTTCTGTACATAATCATTATGCTCCCTGGGAGGATTCACCTCACCCACCATTTTTTTTTTTTTTACTTATTGTTATTGACCCCACCCCCTACCCCTGTGTACACTTTCTAATCTTTTACCTCACATCCTTACCCTTGTGTGCTTTGCGAGACTGTGTGCCGTTGATACAAAGGAGTTTCCCTCGGGATCAATAAAGTAATCTGAATCTGAATCTGAATCAACGTTGGATCAAGGTCGGAAAACAACATTGGAACGAAAAAACGAAGCCGGGAGGTCTTCAGAAAGGAAGCTGGCCAACGTTCAAGGATGGGAGCAGGCACAGCCCCGACCACCCCCGGACCACCACCACAGGGGTGTGCCCTGTAAATAGGGGGCGCGACCGCTGCCTTTCATGTGATAGCTACAGCAGCATGTCTATTAAAATTAGATCGATACAGAGAATATTAGCATTAGGTGCCCATGGTAAACCTATGATGTCACATTTTCCCCTCCATTTTTTTTTTTTTGGGGGGTGGTGTAAACACGTGACATTTTCCCCTCCTAGTCGTGGCTCAACGTTGGATCAAGGTCGGAAAACAACATTGGAACGAAAAAACGAAGCCGGGAGGTCTTCAGAAAGGAAGCTGGCCAAGGTTCAAGGATGGGAGCAGGCAAAGCCCAGACCACCCCCGGACCACCACCACAGGGCTGTGCCCTGTAAATAGGGGGCGCGACCGCTGCCTTTTTTGTGCTAGCTACGGCAGCATGTCTATTAAAATTGGATCGATACAGAGAAGATTAGCATTAGGTGACCATGGTAAACCTATGATGTCACATTTTCCCCTCCTTTTTTTTGGGGGGGGGGGTGGTGTAAACACGTGACATTTTCCCCTCCTAGTCGTGGCTCAACAATGGATCAAGGTCGGAAAACAACATTGGAACGAAAAAACGAAGCCGGGAGGTCTTCAGAAAGGAAGCTGGCCAAGGTTCAAGGATGGGAGCAGGCAAAGCCCCGACCACCCCCGGACCACCACCACAGGGGTGTGCCCTGTAAATAGGGGGCGCGACCGCTGCCTTTTTTGTGCTAGCTACGGCAGCATGTCTATTAAAATTGGATCGATACAGAGAAGATTAGCATTAGGTGCCCATGGTAAACCTATGATGTCACATTTTCCCCTCCTCCTTTTTTTTGGGGGGGGGGTGGTGTAAACACGTGACATTTTCCCCTCCTAGTCGTGGCTCAACGTTGGATCAAGGTCGGAAAACAACATTGGAACGAAAAAACGAAGCCGGGAGGTCTTCAGAAAGGAAGCTGGCCAAGGTTCAAGGATGGGAGCAGGCAAAGCCCAGACCACCCCCGGACCACCACCACAGGGCTGTGCCCTGTAAATAGGGGGCGCGACCGCTGCCTTTTTTGTGCTAGCTACGGCAGCATGTCTATTAAAATTGGATCGATACAGAGAAGATTAGCATTAGGTGACCATGGTAAACCTATGATGTCACATTTTCCCCTCCTTTTTTTTGGGGGGGGGGGGGTGGTGTAAACACGTGACATTTTCCCCTCCTAGTCGTGGCTCAACAATGGATCAAGGTCGGAAAACAACATTGGAACGAAAAAACGAAGCCGGGAGGTCTTCAGAAAGGAAGCTGGCCAAGGTTCAAGGATGGGAGCAGGCACAGCCCCGACCACCCCCGGACCACCACCACAGGGCTGTGCCCTGTAAATAGGGGGCGCGACCGCTGCCTTTCATGTGCTAGCTACAGCAGCATGTCTATTAAAATTAGATCGATACAGAGAATATTAGCATTAGGTAGCCATGGTAAACCTATGATGTCACATTTTCCCCTCCATTTTTTTTTTTTTTGGGGGGTGGTGTAAACACGTGACATTTTCCCCTCCTAGTCGTGGCTCAACGTTGGATCAAGGTCGGAAAACAACATTGGAACGAAAAAACGAAGCCGGGAGGTCTTCAGAAAGGAAGCTGGCCAAGGTTCAAGGATGGGAGCAGGCAAAGCCCCGACCACCCCCGGACCACCAGCACAGGGGTGTGCCCTGTAAAAAGGGGGCGCGACCGCTGCCTTTCTTGTGCAAGCTACGGCTGCTTGTCTATTAAAATTGGATCGATACAGAGAAGATTAGCATTAGGTGCCCATGGTAAACCTATGATGTCACACTTTCCCCTCCTTTTTTTGGGGGGGGGGGGTGGTGTAAACACGTGACATTTTCCCCTCCTAGTCGTGGCTCATTGTTGGATCAAGGTCGGAAAACAACATTGGAACGAAAAAACGAAGCCGGGAGGTCTTCAGAAAGGAAGCTGGCCAATGTTCAAGGATGGGAGCAGGCACAGCCCCGACCACCCCCGGACCACCACCACAGGGGTGTGCCCTGTAAATAGGTGGCGTGACCGCTGCCTCTCTTGTGCTAGCTACGGCAGCATGTCTAATAAAATTGGATCGATACAGAGAAGATTAGCATTAGGTGCCCATGGTAAACCTATGATGTCACACTTTCCCCTCCTTTTTTTGGGGGGGGGGGTGGTGTAAACACGTGACATTTTCCCCTCCTAGTCGTGGCTCAACGTTGGATCAAGGTCGGAAAACAACATTGGAACGAAAAAACGAAGCCGGGAGGTCTTCAGAAAGGAAGCTGGCCAAGGTTCAAGGATGGGAGCAGGCAAAGCCCCGACCACCCCCGGACCACCACCACAGGGGTGTGCCCTGTAAATAGGGGGCGCGACCGCTGCCTTTCTTGTGCTAGCTACGGCAACATGTCTATTAAAATTGGATCGATACAGAGAAGATTAGCATTAGGTGCCCATGGTAAACCTATGATGTCACATTTTCCCCTCCTTTTTTTTGGGGGGGGGTGGTGGTGTAAACACGTGACATTTTCCCCTCCTAGTCGTGGCTCAACGTGGGATCAAGGTCGGAAAACAACATTGGAACGAAAAAACGAAGCCGGGAGGTCTTCAGAAAGGAAGCTGGCCAAGGTTCAAGGATGGGAGCAGGCAAAGCCCAGACCACCCCCGGACCACCACCACAGGGCTGTGCCCTGTAAATAGGGGGCGCGACCGCTGCCTTTTTTGTGCTAGCTACGGCAGCATGTCTATAAAATTGGATCGATACAGAGAAGATTAGCATTAGGTGACCATGGTAAACCTATGATGTCACATTTTCCCCTCCTTTTTTTTGGGGGGGGGTGGTGTAAACACGTGACATTTTCCCCTCCTAGTCGTGGCTCAACGTTGGATCAAGGTCGAAAAACAACATTGGAACGAAAAAACGAAGCCGGGAGGTCTTCAGAAAGGAAGCTGGCCAAGGTTCAAGGATGGGAGCAGGCAAAGCCCCGACCACCCCCGGACCACCAGCACAGGGGTGTGCCCTGTAAAAAGGGGGCGCGACCGCTGCCTTTCTTGTGCAAGCTACGGCTGCTTGTCTATTAAAATTGGATCGATACAGAGAAGATTAGCATTAGGTGCCCATGGTAAACCTATGATGTCACACTTTCCCCTCCTTTTTTTGGGGGGGGGGGGGGTGGTGTAAACACGTGACATTTTCCCCTCCTAGTCGTGGCTCATTGTTGGATCAAGGTCGGAAAACAACATTGGAACGAAAAAACGAAGCCGGGAGGTCTTCAGAAAGGAAGCTGGCCAATGTTCAAGGATGGGAGCAGGCACAGCCCCGACCACCCCCGGACCACCACCACAGGGGTGTGCCCTGTAAATAGGTGGCGTGACCGCTGCCTCTCTTGTGCTAGCTACGGCAGCATGTCTAATAAAATTGGATCGATACAGAGAAGATTAGCATTAGGTGCCCATGGTAAACCTATGATGTCACACTTTCCCCTCCTTTTTTGGGGGGGCGGGTGGTGTAAACACGTGACATTTTCCCCTCCTAGTCGTGGCTCAACGTTGGATCAAGGTCGGAAAACAACATTGGAACAAAAAAACGAAGCCGGGAGGTCTTCAGAAAGGAAGCTGGCCAAGGTTCAAGGATGGGAGCAGGCAAAGCCCCGACCACCCCCGGACCACCACCACAGGGGTGTGCCCTGTAAATAGGGGGCGCGACCGCTGCCTTTCTTGTGCTAGCTACGGCAACATGTCTATTAAAATTGGATCGATACAGAGAAGATTAGCATTAGGTGCCCATGGTAAACCTATGATGTCACATTTTCCCCTCCTTTTTTTGGGGGGGGGGTGGTGGTGTAAACACGTGACATTTTCCCCTCCTAGTCGTGGCTCAACGTGGGATCAAGGTCGGAAAACAACATTGGAACGAAAAAACGAAGCCGGGAGGTCTTCAGAAAGGAAGCTGGCCAAGGTTCAAGGATGGGAGCAGGCAAAGCCCAGACCACCCCCGGACCACCACCACAGGGCTGTGCCCTGTAAATAGGGGGCGCGACCGCTGCCTTTTTTGTGCTAGCTACGGCAGCATGTCTATAAAATTGGATCGATACAGAGAAGATTAGCATTAGGTGACCATGGTAAACCTATGATGTCACATTTTCCCCTCCTTTTTTTGGGGGGGGGGGGTGGTGTAAACACGTGACATTTTCCCCTCCTAGTCGTGGCTCAACAATGGATCAAGGTCGGAAAACAACATTGGAACGAAAAAACGAAGCCGGGAGGTCTTCAGAAAGGAAGCTGGCCAAGGTTCAAGGATGGGAGCAGGCAAAGCCCCGACCACCCCCGGACCACCACCACAGGGGTGTGCCCTGTAAATAGGGGGCGCGACCGCTGCCTTTTTTGTGCCAGCTACGGCAGCATGTCTATTAAAATTGGATCGATACAGAGAAGATTAGCATTAGGTGCCCATGGTAAACCTATGATGTCACATTTTCCCCTCCTCCTTTTTTTTGGGGGGGGGGTGGTGTAAACACGTGACATTTTCCCCTCCTAGTCGTGGCTCAACAATGGATCAAGGTCGGAAAACAACATTGGAACGAAAAAACGAAGCCGGGAGGTCTTCAGAAAGGAAGCTGGCCAACGTTCAAGGATGGGAGCAGGCACAGCCCCGACCACCCCCGGACCACCACCACAGGGGTGTGCCCTGTAAATAGGGGGCGCGACCGCTGCCTTTCATGTGATAGCTACAGCAGCATGTCTATTAAAATTAGATCGATACAGAGAATATTAGCATTAGGTGCCCATGGTAAACCGATGATGTCACATTTTCCCCTCCATTTTTTTTTTTTTGGGGGGTGGTGTAAACACGTGACATTTTCCCCTCCTAGTCGTGGCTCAACGTTGGATCAAGGTCGGAAAACAACATTGGAACGAAAAAACGAAGCCGGGAGGTCTTCAGAAAGGAAGCTGGCCAAGGTTCAAGGATGGGAGCAGGCAAAGCCCCGACCACCCCCGGACCACCACCACAGGGGTGTGCCCTGTAAATAGGGGGCGCGACCGCTGCCTTTTTTGTGCTAGCTACGGCAGCATGTCTATTAAAATTGGATCGATACAGAGAAGATTAGCATTAGGTGCCCATGGTAAACCTATGATGTCACACTTTCCCCTCCTTTTTTTGGGGGGGGGGTGGTGTAAACACGTGACATTTTCCCCTCCTAGTCGTGGCTCAACGTTGGATCAAGGTCGGAAAACAACATTGGAACGAATAAACGAAGCCGGGAGGTCTTCAGAAAGGAAGCTGGCCAAGGTTCAAGGATGGGAGCAGGCAAAGCCCCGACCACCCCCGGACCACCACCACAGGGGTGTGCCCTGTAAATAGGGGGCGCGACCGCTGCCTTTTTTGTGCTAGCTACGGCAGCATGTCTATTAAAATTTGATCGATACAGAGAAGATTGGCATTAGGTGCCCATGGTAAACCTATGATGTCACATTTTCCCCTCCTTTTTTTGGAGGGGGGGGGGTGGTGTAAACACATGACATTTTCCCTTCCTAGTCGTGGCTCAACGTTGGATCAAGGTCGGAAAACAACATTGGAACGAAAAAACGAAGCCGGGAGGTCTTCAGAAAGGAAGCTGGCCAAGGTTCAAGGATGGGAGCAGGCAAAGCCCAGACCACCCCCGGACCACCACCACAGGGCTGTGCCCTGTAAATAGGGGGCGCGACCGCTGCCTTTTTTGTGCTAGCTACGGCAGCATGTCTATTAAAATTGGATCGATACAGAGAAGATTAGCATTAGGTGACCATGGTAAACCTATGATGTCACATTTTCCCCTCCTTTTTTTTGGGGGGGGGGGTGGTGTAAACACGTGACATTTTCCCCTCCTAGTCGTGGCTCAACAATGGATCAAGGTCGGAAAACCTATGATGGTCGGTAAACCTATGATGTCACATTTTCCCCTCCTTTTTTTTTGGGGGGGGGGGGGGTGGTGTAAACACATGACATTTTCCCTTCCTAGTCGTGGCTCAACGTGGGATCAAGGTCGGAAAACAACATTGGAACGAAAAAACGAAGCCGGGAGGTCTTCAGAAAGGAAGCTGGCCAAGGTTCAAGGATGGGAGCAGGCAAAGCCCCGACCACCCCCGGACCACCAGCACAGGGGTATGCCCTGTAAATAGGGGGCGCGACCGCTGCCTTTCTTGTGCTAGCTACGGCAGCATGTCTAATAAAATTGGATCGATACAGAGAAGATTAGCATTAGGTGCCCATGGTAAACCTATGATGTCACATTTTCCCCTCCATTTTTTTTTTTTGTTGGGGGTGGTGTAAACATGTGACATTTTCCCCTCCTAGTCGTGGCTCAACGTTGGATCAAGGTCGGAAAAGAACATTGGAACGAAAAAACGAAGCCGGGAGGTCTTCAGAAAGGAAGCTGGCCAAGGTTCAAGGATGGGAGCAGGCAAAGCCCCGACCACCCCCGGACCACCAGCACAGGGGTGTGCCCTGTAAATAGGGGGCGCGACCGCTGCCTTTCTTGTGCTAGCTACGGCAGCATGTCTAATAAAATTGGATCGATACAGAGAAGATTAGCATTAGGTGCCCATGGTAAACCTATGATGTCACACTTTCCCCTCCTTTTTTTTGGGGGGGGGGTGGTGTAAACACGTGACATTTTCCCCTCCTAGTCGTGGCTCAACGTTGGATCAAGGTCGGAAAACAACATTGGAACGAAAAAACGAAGCCGGGAGGTCTTCAGAAAGGAAGCTGGCCAAGGTTCAAGGATGGGAGCAGGCAAAGCCCAGACCACCCCCGGACCACCACCACAGGGCTGTGCCCTGTAAATAGGGGGCGCGACCGCTGCCTTTTTTGTGCTAGCTACGGCAGCATGTCTATTAAAATTGGATCGATACAGAGAAGATTAGCATTAGGTGACCATGGTAAACCTATGATGTCACATTTTCCCCTCCTTTTTTTTGGGGGGGGGGTGGTGTAAACACGTGACATTTTCCCCTCCTAGTCGTGGCTCAACAATGGATCAAGGTCGGAAAACCTATGATGGTCGGTAAACCTATGATGTCACATTTTCCCCTCCTTTTTTTTGGGGGGGGGGGGGGGGGTGGTGTAAACACATGACATTTTCCCTTCCTAGTCGTGGCTCAACGTGGGATCAAGGTCGGAAAACAACATTGGAACGAAAAAACGAAGCCGGGAGGTCTTCAGAAAGGAAGCTGGCCAAGGTTCAAGGATGGGAGCAGGCAAAGCCCAGACCACCCCCGGACCACCACCACAGGGCTGTGCCCTGTAAATAGGGGGCGCGACCGCTGCCTTTTTTGTGCTAGCTACGGCAGCATGTCTATTAAAATTGGATCGATACAGAGAAGAATAGCATTAGGTGCCCATGGTAAACCTATGATGTCACATTTTCCCCTCCTTTTTTTGGGGGGGGGGGGGTGGTGTAAACACGTGACATTTTCCCCTCCTAGTCGTGGCTCAACGTTGGATCAAGGTCGGAAAACAACATTGGAACGAAAAAACGAAGCCGGGAGGTCTTCAGAAAGGAAGCTGGCCAAGGTTCAAGGATGGGAGCAGGCAAAGCCCCGACCACCCCCGGACCACCAGCACAGGGGTGTGCCCTGTAAATAGGGGGCGCGACCGCTGCCTTTCTTGTGCTAGCTACGGCAGCATGTCTAATAAAATTGGATCGATACAGAGAAGATTAGCATTAGGTGCCCATGGTAAACCTATGATGTCACACTTTCCCCTCCTTTTTTTTGGGGGGGGGGTGGTGTAAACACGTGACATTTTCCCCTCCTAGTCGTGGCTCAACGTTGGATCAAGGTCGGAAAACAACATTGGAACGAAAAAACGAAGCCGGGAGGTCTTCAGAAAGGAAGCTGGCCAAGGTTCAAGGATGGGAGCAGGCAAAGCCCAGACCACCCCCGGACCACCACCACAGGGCTGTGCCCTGTAAATAGGGGGCGCGACCGCTGCCTTTTTTGTGCTAGCTACGGCAGCATGTCTATAAAATTGGATCGATACAGAGAAGATTAGCATTAGGTGACCATGGTAAACCTATGATGTCACATTTTCCCCTCCTTTTTTTTGGGGGGGGGGGTGGTGTAAACACGTGACATTTTCCCCTCCTAGTCGTGGCTCAACAATGGATCAAGGTCGGAAAACAACATTGGAACGAAAAAACGAAGCCGGGAGGTCTTCAGAAAGGAAGCTGGCCAACGTTCAAGGATGGGAGCAGGCACAGCCCCGACCACCCCCGGACCACCACCACAGGGGTGTGCCCTGTAAATAGGGGGCGCGACCGCTGCCTTTCATGTGATAGCTACAGCAGCATGTCTATTAAAATTAGATCGATACAGAGAATATTAGCATTAGGTGCCCATGGTAAACCGATGATGTCACATTTTCCCCTCCATTTTTTTTTTTTTGGGGGGTGGTGTAAACACGTGACATTTTCCCCTCCTAGTCGTGGCTCAACGTTGGATCAAGGTCGGAAAACAACATTGGAACGAAAAAACGAAGCCGGGAGGTCTTCAGAAAGGAAGCTGGCCAAGGTTCAAGGATGGGAGCAGGCAAAGCCCCGACCACCCCCGGACCACCACCACAGGGGTGTGCCCTGTAAATAGGGGGCGCGACCGCTGCCTTTTTTGTGCTAGCTACGGCAGCATGTCTATTAAAATTGGATCGATACAGAGAAGATTAGCATTAGGTGCCCATGGTAAACCTATGATGTCACACTTTCCCCTCCTTTTTTTGGGGGGGGGGTGGTGTAAACACGTGACATTTTCCCCTCCTAGTCGTGGCTCAACGTTGGATCAAGGTCGGAAAACAACATTGGAACGAATAAACGAAGCCGGGAGGTCTTCAGAAAGGAAGCTGGCCAAGGTTCAAGGATGGGAGCAGGCAAAGCCCCGACCACCCCCGGACCACCACCACAGGGGTGTGCCCTGTAAATAGGGGGCGCGACCGCTGCCTTTTTTGTGCTAGCTACGGCAGCATGTCTATTAAAATTTGATCGATACAGAGAAGATTGGCATTAGGTGCCCATGGTAAACCTATGATGTCACATTTTCCCCTCCTTTTTTTGGAGGGGGGGGGGTGGTGTAAACACATGACATTTTCCCTTCCTAGTCGTGGCTCAACGTTGGATCAAGGTCGGAAAACAACATTGGAACGAAAAAACGAAGCCGGGAGGTCTTCAGAAAGGAAGCTGGCCAAGGTTCAAGGATGGGAGCAGGCAAAGCCCAGACCACCCCCGGACCACCACCACAGGGCTGTGCCCTGTAAATAGGGGGCGCGACCGCTGCCTTTTTTGTGCTAGCTACGGCAGCATGTCTATTAAAATTGGATCGATACAGAGAAGATTAGCATTAGGTGACCATGGTAAACCTATGATGTCACATTTTCCCCTCCTTTTTTTTGGGGGGGGGGGTGGTGTAAACACGTGACATTTTCCCCTCCTAGTCGTGGCTCAACAATGGATCAAGGTCGGAAAACCTATGATGGTCGGTAAACCTATGATGTCACATTTTCCCCTCCTTTTTTTTTGGGGGGGGGGGGGGTGGTGTAAACACATGACATTTTCCCTTCCTAGTCGTGGCTCAACGTGGGATCAAGGTCGGAAAACAACATTGGAACGAAAAAACGAAGCCGGGAGGTCTTCAGAAAGGAAGCTGGCCAAGGTTCAAGGATGGGAGCAGGCAAAGCCCCGACCACCCCCGGACCACCAGCACAGGGGTATGCCCTGTAAATAGGGGGCGCGACCGCTGCCTTTCTTGTGCTAGCTACGGCAGCATGTCTAATAAAATTGGATCGATACAGAGAAGATTAGCATTAGGTGCCCATGGTAAACCTATGATGTCACATTTTCCCCTCCATTTTTTTTTTTTGTTGGGGGTGGTGTAAACATGTGACATTTTCCCCTCCTAGTCGTGGCTCAACGTTGGATCAAGGTCGGAAAAGAACATTGGAACGAAAAAACGAAGCCGGGAGGTCTTCAGAAAGGAAGCTGGCCAAGGTTCAAGGATGGGAGCAGGCAAAGCCCCGACCACCCCCGGACCACCAGCACAGGGGTGTGCCCTGTAAATAGGGGGCGCGACCGCTGCCTTTCTTGTGCTAGCTACGGCAGCATGTCTAATAAAATTGGATCGATACAGAGAAGATTAGCATTAGGTGCCCATGGTAAACCTATGATGTCACACTTTCCCCTCCTTTTTTTTGGGGGGGGGGTGGTGTAAACACGTGACATTTTCCCCTCCTAGTCGTGGCTCAACGTTGGATCAAGGTCGGAAAACAACATTGGAACGAAAAAACGAAGCCGGGAGGTCTTCAGAAAGGAAGCTGGCCAAGGTTCAAGGATGGGAGCAGGCAAAGCCCAGACCACCCCCGGACCACCACCACAGGGCTGTGCCCTGTAAATAGGGGGCGCGACCGCTGCCTTTTTTGTGCTAGCTACGGCAGCATGTCTATTAAAATTGGATCGATACAGAGAAGATTAGCATTAGGTGACCATGGTAAACCTATGATGTCACATTTTCCCCTCCTTTTTTTTGGGGGGGGGGTGGTGTAAACACGTGACATTTTCCCCTCCTAGTCGTGGCTCAACAATGGATCAAGGTCGGAAAACCTATGATGGTCGGTAAACCTATGATGTCACATTTTCCCCTCCTTTTTTTTGGGGGGGGGGGGGGGTGGTGTAAACACATGACATTTTCCCTTCCTAGTCGTGGCTCAACGTGGGATCAAGGTCGGAAAACAACATTGGAACGAAAAAACGAAGCCGGGAGGTCTTCAGAAAGGAAGCTGGCCAAGGTTCAAGGATGGGAGCAGGCAAAGCCCAGACCACCCCCGGACCACCACCACAGGGCTGTGCCCTGTAAATAGGGGGCGCGACCGCTGCCTTTTTTGTGCTAGCTACGGCAGCATGTCTATTAAAATTGGATCGATACAGAGAAGAATAGCATTAGGTGCCCATGGTAAACCTATGATGTCACATTTTCCCCTCCTTTTTTTGGGGGGGGGGGGTGGTGTAAACACGTGACATTTTCCCCTCCTAGTCGTGGCTCAACGTTGGATCAAGGTCGGAAAACAACATTGGAACGAAAAAACGAAGCCGGGAGGTCTTCAGAAAGGAAGCTGGCCAAGGTTCAAGGATGGGAGCAGGCAAAGCCCCGACCACCCCCGGACCACCAGCACAGGGGTGTGCCCTGTAAATAGGGGGCGCGACCGCTGCCTTTCTTGTGCTAGCTACGGCAGCATGTCTAATAAAATTGGATCGATACAGAGAAGATTAGCATTAGGTGCCCATGGTAAACCTATGATGTCACACTTTCCCCTCCTTTTTTTTGGGGGGGGGGTGGTGTAAACACGTGACATTTTCCCCTCCTAGTCGTGGCTCAACGTTGGATCAAGGTCGGAAAACAACATTGGAACGAAAAAACGAAGCCGGGAGGTCTTCAGAAAGGAAGCTGGCCAAGGTTCAAGGATGGGAGCAGGCAAAGCCCAGACCACCCCCGGACCACCACCACAGGGCTGTGCCCTGTAAATAGGGGGCGCGACCGCTGCCTTTTTTGTGCTAGCTACGGCAGCATGTCTATTAAAATTGGATCGATACAGAGAAGATTAGCATTAGGTGACCATGGTAAACCTATGATGTCACATTTTCCCCTCCTTTTTTTGGGGGGGGGGGGTGGTGTAAACACGTGACATTTTCCCCTCCTAGTCGTGGCTCAACAATGGATCAAGGTCGGAAAACCTATGATGGTCGGTAAACCTATGATGTCACATTTTCCCCTCCTTTTTTTTGGGGGGGGGGGGGGGGTGGTGTAAACACATGACATTTTCCCTTCCTAGTCGTGGCTCAACGTGGGATCAAGGTCGGAAAACAACATTGGAACGAAAAAACGAAGCCGGGAGGTCTTCAGAAAGGAAGCTGGCCAAGGTTCAAGGATGGGAGCAGGCAAAGCCCAGACCACCCCCGGACCACCACCACAGGGCTGTGCCCTGTAAATAGGGGGCGCGACCGCTGCCTTTTTTGTGCTAGCTACGGCAGCATGTCTATTAAAATTGGATCGATACAGAGAAGAATAGCATTAGGTGCCCATGGTAAACCTATGATGTCACATTTTCCCCTCCTTTTTTGGGGGGGGGGGGGGTGGTGTAAACACGTGACATTTTCCCCTCCTAGTCGTGGCTCAACGTTGGATCAAGGTCGGAAAACAACATTGGAACGAAAAAACGAAGCCGGGAGGTCTTCAGAAAGGAAGCTGGCCAAGGTTCAAGGATGGGAGCAGGCAAAGCCCCGACCACCCCCGGACCACCAGCACAGGGGTATGCCCTGTAAATAGGGGGCGCGACCGCTGCCTTTCTTGTGCTAGCTACGGCAGCATGTCTAATAAAATTGGATCGATACAGAGAAGATTAGCATTAGGTGCCCATGGTAAACCTATGATGTCACATTTTCCCCTCCATTTTTTTTTTTTGTTGGGGGTGGTGTAAACATGTGACATTTTCCCCTCCTAGTCGTGGCTCAACGTTGGATCAAGGTCGGAAAAGAACATTGGAACGAAAAAACGAAGCCGGGAGGTCTTCAGAAAGGAAGCTGGCCAAGGTTCAAGGATGGGAGCAGGCAAAGCCCCGACCACCCCCGGACCACCAGCACAGGGGTGTGCCCTGTAAATAGGGGGCGCGACCGCTGCCTTTCTTGTGCTAGCTACGGCAGCATGTCTAATAAAATTGGATCGATACAGAGAAGATTAGCATTAGGTGCCCATGGTAAACCTATGATGTCACACTTTCCCCTCCTTTTTTTTGGGGGGGGGGTGGTGTAAACACGTGACATTTTCCCCTCCTAGTCGTGGCTCAACGTTGGATCAAGGTCGGAAAACAACATTGGAACGAAAAAACGAAGCCGGGAGGTCTTCAGAAAGGAAGCTGGCCAAGGTTCAAGGATGGGAGCAGGCAAAGCCCCGACCACCCCCGGACCACCAGCACAGGGGTGTGCCCTGTAAATAGGGGGCGCGACCGCTGCCTTTCGTGTGCTAGCTACGGCAGCATGTCTATTAAAATTGGATCGATACAGAGAAGATTAGCATTAGGTGCCCATGGTAAACCTATGATGTCACACTTTCCCCTCCTTTTTTTGGGGGGGGGGTGGTGTAAACACGTGACATTTTCCCCTCCTAGTCGTGGCTCAACGTTGGATCAAGGTCGGAAAACAACATTGGAACGAAAAAACGAAGCCGGGAGGTCTTCAGAAAGGAAGCTGGCCAAGGTTCAAGGATGGGAGCAGGCAAAGCCCCGACCACCCCCGGACCACCAGCACAGGGGTGTGCCCTGTAAATAGGGGGCGCGACCGCTGCCTTTCTTGTGCTAGCTACGGCAGCATGTCTATTAAAATTGGATCGATACAGAGAAGATTAGCATTAGGTGCCCATGGTAAACCTATGATGTCACATTTTCCCCTCCTTTTTTTGGGGGGGGGGGGTGGTGTAAACACGTGACATTTTCCCCTCCTAGTCGTGGCTCAACGTTGGATCAAGGTCGGAAAACAACATTGGAACGAAAAAACGTAGCCGGGAGGTCTTCAGAAAGGAAGCTGGCCAAGGTTCAAGGATGGGAGCAGGCAAAGCCCCGACCACCCCCGGACCACCAGCACAGGGGTGTGCCCTGTATATAGGGGGCGCAACCGCTGCCTTTCTTGTGCAAGCTACGGCAGCATGTCTATTAAAATTGGATCGATACAGAGAAGATTAGCATTAGGTGCCCATGGTAAACCTATGATGTCACATTTTCCCCTCCTTTTTTTGGGGGGGGGGGTGGTGTAAACACGTGACATTTTCACCTCCTAGTCGTGGCTCAACGTTGGATCAAGGTCGGAAAACAACATTGGAACGAAAAAACGAAGCCGGGAGGTCTTCAGAAAGGAAGCTGGCCAAGGTTCAAGGATGGGAGCAGGCAAAGCCCCGACCACCCCCGGACCACCACCACAGGGGTGTGCCCTGTAAATAGGGGGCGCGACCGCTGCCTTTTTTGTGCTAGCTACGGCAGCATGTCTATTAAAATTGGATCGATACAGAGAAGATTGGCATTAGGTGCCCATGGTAAACCTATGATGTCACATTTTCCCCTCCTTTTTTTTGGGGGGGGGGGGGGTGGTGTAAACACATGACATTTTCCCTTCCTAGTCGTGGCTCAACGTTGGATCAAGGTCGGAAAACAACATTGGAACGAAAAAACGAAGCCGGGAGGTCTTCAGAAAGGAAGCTGGCCAAGGTTCAAGGATGGGAGCAGGCAAAGCCCAGACCACCCCCGACCACCACCACAGGGCTGTGCCCTGTAAATAGGGGGCGCGACCGCTGCCTTTTTTGTGCTAGCTACGGCAGCATGTCTATTAAAATTGGATCGATACAGAGAAGATTAGCATTAGGTGCCCATGGTAAACCTATGATGTCACATTTTCCCCTCCATTTTTTTTTTTTTGTTGGGGGTGGTGTAAACATGTGACATTTTCCCCTCCTAGTCTTGGCTCAACGTTGGATCAAGGTCGGAAAAGAACATTGGAACGAAAAAACGAAGCCGGGAGGTCTTCAGAAAGGAAGCTGGCCAAGGTTCAAGGATGGGAGCAGGCAAAGCCCCGACCACCCCCGGACCACCAGCACAGGGGTGTGCCCTGTAAATAGGGGGCGCGACCGCTGCCTTTCTTGTGCTAGCTACGGCAGCATGTCTATTAAAATTGGATCGATACAGAGAAGATTGGCATTAGGTGCCCATGGTAAACCTATGATGTCACATTTTCCCCTCCTTTTTTTTGGGGGGGGGGGGGGTGTAAACACATGACATTTTCCCTTCCTAGTCGTGGCTCAACGTTGGATCAAGGTCGGAAAACAACATTGGAACGAAAAAACGAAGCCGGGAGGTCTTCAGAAAGGAAGCTGGCCAAGGTTCAAGGATGGGAGCAGGCAAAGCCCAGACCACCCCCGGACCACCACCACAGGGCTGTGCCCTGTAAATAGGGGGCGCGACCGCTGCCTTTTTTGTGCTAGCTACGGCAGCATGTCTATTAAAATTGGATCGATACAGAGAAGATTAGCATTAGGTGACCATGGTAAACCTATGATGTCACATTTTCCCCTCCTTTTTTTGGGGGGGGGGGGGGTGGTGTAAACACGTGACATTTTCCCCTCCTAGTCGTGGCTCAACAATGGATCAAGGTCGGAAAACCTATGATGGTCGGTAAACCTATGATGTCACATTTTCCCCTCCTTTTTGGGGGGGGGGGGGGGTGGTGTAAACACATGACATTTTCCCTTCCTAGTCGTGGCTCAACGTGGGATCAAGGTCGGAAAACAACATTGGAACGAAAAAACGAAGCCGGGAGGTCTTCAGAAAGGAAGCTGGCCAAGGTTCAAGGATGGGAGCAGGCAAAGCCCAGACCACCCCCGGACCACCACCACAGGGCTGTGCCCTGTAAATAGGGGGCGCGACCGCTGCCTTTTTTGTGCTAGCTACGGCAGCATGTCTATTAAAATTGGATCGATACAGAGAAGAATAGCATTAGGTGCCCATGGTAAACCTATGATGTCACATTTTCCCCTCCTTTTTTTGGGGGGGGGGGGTGGTGTAAACACGTGACATTTTCCCCTCCTAGTCGTGGCTCAACGTTGGATCAAGGTCGGAAAACAACATTGGAACGAAAAAACGAAGCCGGGAGGTCTTCAGAAAGGAAGCTGGCCAAGGTTCAAGGATGGGAGCAGGCAAAGCCCAGACCACCCCCGACCACCACCACAGGGCTGTGCCCTGTAAATAGGGGGCGCGACCGCTGCCTTTTTTGTGCTAGCTACGGCAGCATGTCTATTAAAATTGGATCGATACAGAGAAGATTAGCATTAGGTGCCCATGGTAAACCTATGATGTCACATTTTCCCCTCCATTTTTTTTTTTTGTTGGGGGTGGTGTAAACATGTGACATTTTCCCCTCCTAGTCGTGGCTCAACGTTGGATCAAGGTCGGAAAAGAACATTGGAACGAAAAAACGAAGCCGGGAGGTCTTCAGAAAGGAAGCTGGCCAAGGTTCAAGGATGGGAGCAGGCAAAGCCCCGACCACCCCCGGACCACCAGCACAGGGGTGTGCCCTGTAAATAGGGGGCGCGACCGCTGCCTTTCTTGTGCTAGCTACGGCAGCATGTCTATTAAAATTGGATCGATACAGAGAAGATTAGCATTAGGTGCCCATGGTAAACCTATGATGTCACACTTTCCCCTCCTTTTTTTGGGGGGGGGGGGTGGTGTAAACACGTGACATTTTCCCCTCCTAGTCGTGGCTCAACGTTGGATCAAGGTCGGAAAACAACATTGGAACGAAAAAACAAAGCCGGGAGGTCTTCAGAAAGGAAGCTGGCCAAGGTTCAAGGATGGGAGCAGGCAAAGCCCCGACCACCCCCGGACCACCAGCACAGGGGTGTGCCCTGTAAATAGGGGGCGCGACCGCTGCCTTTCTTGTGCTAGCTACGGCAGCATGTCTATTAAAATTGGATCGATACAGAGAAGATTAGCATTAGGTGCCCATGGTAAACCTATGATGTCACACTTTCCCCTCCTTTTTTTGGGGGGGGGGGGGTGGTGTAAACACGTGACATTTTCCCCTCCTAGTCGTGGCTCAACGTTGGATCAAGGTCGGAAAACAACATTGGAACGAAAAAACAAAGCCGGGAGGTCTTCAGAAAGGAAGCTGGCCAAGGTTCAAGGATGGGAGCAGGCAAAGCCCCGACCACCCCCGGACCACCAGCACAGGGGTGTGCCCTTCAAATAGGGGGCGCGACCGCTGCCTTTCTTGTGCAAGCTACGGCAGCATGTCTATTAAAATTGGATCGATACAGAGAAGATTAGCATTATGTCCCCATGGTAAACCTATGATGTCACATTTTCCCCTCCTTTTTTTTGGGGGGGGGGGGTGGTGTAAACACGTGACATTTTCCCCTCCTAGTCGTGGCTCAACGTTGGATCAAGGTCGGAAAACAACATTGGAACGAAAAAACGAAGCCGGGAGGTCTTCAGAAAGGAAGCTGGCCAAGGTTCAAGGATGGGAGCAGGCAAAGCCCCGACCACCCCCGGACCACCAGCACAGGGGTGTGCCCTGTATATAGGGGGCGCGACCGCTGCCTTTCTTGTGCAAGCTACGGCAGCATGTCTATTAAAATTGGATCGATACAGAGAAGATTAGCATTAGGTGCCCATGGTAAACCTATGATGTCACATTTTCCCCTCCTTTTTTTGGGGGGGGGGGGTGGTGTAAACACGTGACATTTTCACCTCCTAGTCGTGGCTCAACGTTGGATCAAGGTCGGAAAACAACATTGGAACGAAAAAACGAAGCCGGGAGGTCTTCAGAAAGGAAGCTGGCCAAGGTTCAAGGATGGGAGCAGGCAAAGCCCCGACCACCCCCGGACCACCACCACAGGGGTGTGCCCTGTAAATAGGGGGCGCGACCGCTGCCTTTTTTGTGCTAGCTACGGCAGCATGTCTATTAAAATTGGATCGATACAGAGAAGATTGGCATTAGGTGCCCATGGTAAACCTATGATGTCACATTTTCCCCTCCTTTTTTTTGGGGGGGGGGGGGGTGGTGTAAACACATGACATTTTCCCTTCCTAGTCGTGGCTCAACGTTGGATCAAGGTCGGAAAACAACATTGGAACGAAAAAACGAAGCCGGGAGGTCTTCAGAAAGGAAGCTGGCCAAGGTTCAAGGATGGGAGCAGGCAAAGCCCAGACCACCCCCGACCACCACCACAGGGCTGTGCCCTGTAAATAGGGGGCGCGACCGCTGCCTTTTTTGTGCTAGCTACGGCAGCATGTCTATTAAAATTGGATCGATACAGAGAAGATTAGCATTAGGTGCCCATGGTAAACCTATGATGTCACATTTTCCCCTCCATTTTTTTTTTTTTGTTGGGGGTGGTGTAAACATGTGACATTTTCCCCTCCTAGTCGTGGCTCAACGTTGGATCAAGGTCGGAAAACAACATTGGAACGAAAAAACGAAGCCGGGAGGTCTTCAGAAAGGAAGCTGGCCAAGGTTCAAGGATGGGAGCAGGCAAAGCCCAGACCACCCCCGACCACCACCACAGGGCTGTGCCCTGTAAATAGGGGGCGCGACCGCTGCCTTTTTTGTGCTAGCTACGGCAGCATGTCTATTAAAATTGGATCGATACAGAGAAGATTAGCATTAGGTGCCCATGGTAAACCTATGATGTCACATTTTCCCCTCCATTTTTTTTTTTTTGTTGGGGGTGGTGTAAACATGTGACATTTTCCCCTCCTAGTCGTGGCTCAACGTTGGATCAAGGTCGGAAAAGAACATTGGAACGAAAAAACGAAGCCGGGAGGTCTTCAGAAAGGAAGCTGGCCAAGGTTCAAGGATGGGAGCAGGCAAAGCCCCGACCACCCCCGGACCACCAGCACAGGGGTGTGCCCTGTAAATAGGGGGCGCGACCGCTGCCTTTCTTGTGCTAGCTACGGCAGCATGTCTATTAAAATTGGATCGATACAGAGAAGATTGGCATTAGGTGCCCATGGTAAACCTATGATGTCACATTTTCCCCTCCTTTTTTTTGGGGGGGGGGGGGGGTGTAAACACATGACATTTTCCCTTCCTAGTCGTGGCTCAACGTTGGATCAAGGTCGGAAAACAACATTGGAACGAAAAAACGAAGCCGGGAGGTCTTCAGAAAGGAAGCTGGCCAAGGTTCAAGGATGGGAGCAGGCAAAGCCCAGACCACCCCCGGACCACCACCACAGGGCTGTGCCCTGTAAATAGGGGGCGCGACCGCTGCCTTTCTTGTGCAAGCTACGGCAGCATGTCTATTAAAATTGGATCGATACAGAGAAGATTAGCATTAGGTGCCCATGGTAAACCTATGATGTCACACTTTCCCCTCCTTTTTTTTGGGGGGGGGTGGTGTAAACACGTGACATTTTCCCCTCCTAGTCGTGGCTCAACGTTGGATCAAGGTCGGAAAACAACATTGGAACGAAAAAACGAAGCCGGGAGGTCTTCAGAAAGGAAGCTGGCCAAGGTTCAAGGATGGGAGCAGGCAAAGCCCCGACCACCCCCGGACCACCAGCACAGGGGTGTGCCCTTCAAATAGGGGGCGCGACCGCTGCCTTTCTTGTGCAAGCTACGGCAGCATGTCTATTAAAATTGGATCGATACAGAGAAGATTAGCATTATGTCCCCATGGTAAACCTATGATGTCACATTTTCCCCTCCTTTTTTTTGGGGGGGGGGGGTGGTGTAAATACGTGACATTTTCCCCTCCTAGTCGTGGCTCAACGTTGGATCAAGGTCGGAAAACAACATTGGAACGAAAAAACAAAGCCGGGAGGTCTTCAGAAAGGAAGCTGGCCAACGTTCAAGGATGGGAGCAGGCAAAGCCCAGACCACCCCCGACCACCACCACAGGGCTGTGCCCTGTAAATAGGGGGCGCGACCGCTGCCTTTTTTGTGCTAGCTACGGCAGCATGTCTATTAAAATTGGATCGATACAGAGAAGATTAGCATTAGGTGCCCATGGTAAACCTATGATGTCACATTTTCCCCTCCATTTTTTTTTTTTTGTTGGGGGTGGTGTAAACATGTGACATTTTCCCCTCCTAGTCGTGGCTCAACGTTGGATCAAGGTCGGAAAACAACATTGGAACGAAAAAACGAAGCCGGGAGGTCTTCAGAAAGGAAGCTGGCCAAGGTTCAAGGATGGGAGCAGGCAAAGCCCAGACCACCCCCGACCACCACCACAGGGCTGTGCCCTGTAAATAGGGGGCGCGACCGCTGCCTTTTTTGTGCTAGCTACGGCAGCATGTCTATTAAAATTGGATCGATACAGAGAAGATTAGCATTAGGTGCCCATGGTAAACCTATGATGTCACATTTTCCCCTCCATTTTTTTTTTTTTGTTGGGGGTGGTGTAAACATGTGACATTTTCCCCTCCTAGTCGTGGCTCAACGTTGGATCAAGGTCGGAAAAGAACATTGGAACGAAAAAACGAAGCCGGGAGGTCTTCAGAAAGGAAGCTGGCCAAGGTTCAAGGATGGGAGCAGGCAAAGCCCCGACCACCCCCGGACCACCAGCACAGGGGTGTGCCCTGTAAATAGGGGGCGCGACCGCTGCCTTTCTTGTGCTAGCTACGGCAGCATGTCTATTAAAATTGGATCGATACAGAGAAGATTGGCATTAGGTGCCCATGGTAAACCTATGATGTCACATTTTCCCCTCCTTTTTTTTGGGGGGGGGGGGGGGGTGTAAACACATGACATTTTCCCTTCCTAGTCGTGGCTCAACGTTGGATCAAGGTCGGAAAACAACATTGGAACGAAAAAACGAAGCCGGGAGGTCTTCAGAAAGGAAGCTGGCCAAGGTTCAAGGATGGGAGCAGGCAAAGCCCAGACCACCCCCGGACCACCACCACAGGGCTGTGCCCTGTAAATAGGGGGCGCGACCGCTGCCTTTCTTGTGCAAGCTACGGCAGCATGTCTATTAAAATTGGATCGATACAGAGAAGATTAGCATTAGGTGCCCATGGTAAACCTATGATGTCACACTTTCCCCTCCTTTTTTTTGGGGGGGGGTGGTGTAAACACGTGACATTTTCCCCTCCTAGTCGTGGCTCAACGTTGGATCAAGGTCGGAAAACAACATTGGAACGAAAAAACGAAGCCGGGAGGTCTTCAGAAAGGAAGCTGGCCAAGGTTCAAGGATGGGAGCAGGCAAAGCCCCGACCACCCCCGGACCACCAGCACAGGGGTGTGCCCTTCAAATAGGGGGCGCGACCGCTGCCTTTCTTGTGCAAGCTACGGCAGCATGTCTATTAAAATTGGATCGATACAGAGAAGATTAGCATTATGTCCCCATGGTAAACCTATGATGTCACATTTTCCCCTCCTTTTTTTTGGGGGGGGGGGGTGGTGTAAATACGTGACATTTTCCCCTCCTAGTCGTGGCTCAACGTTGGATCAAGGTCGGAAAACAACATTGGAACGAAAAAACAAAGCCGGGAGGTCTTCAGAAAGGAAGCTGGCCAACGTTCAAGGATGGGAGCAGGCAAAGCCCCGACAACCCCCGGACCACCAGCACAGGGGTGTGCCCTGTAAATAGGGGGCGCGACCGCTGCCTTTCTTGTGCTAGCTACGGCAGCATGTCTATTAAAATTGGATCGATACAGATAAGATTAGCATTAGGTGCCCATGGTAAACCTATGATGTCACATTTTCCCCTCCTTTTTTTGGGGGGGGGGGGTGGTGTAAACACGTGACATTTTCCCCTCCTAGTCGTGGCTCAACGTTGGATCAAGGTCGGAAAACAACATTGGAACGAAAAAACGAAGCCGGGAGGTCTTCAGAAAGGAAGCTGGCCAAGGTTCAAGGATGGGAGCAGGCAAAGCCCCGACCACCCCCGGACCACCAGCACAGGGGTATGCCCTGTAAATAGGGGGCGCGACCGCTGCCTTTCTTGTGCAAGCTACGGCAGCATGTCTATTAAAATTGGATCGATACAGAGAAGATTAGCATTAGGTGCCCATGGTAAACCTATGATGTCACACTTTCCCCTCCTTTTTTTTGGGGGGGGGGGTGGTGTAAACACGTGACATTTTCCCCTCCTAGTCGTGGCTCTACGTTGGATCAAGGTCGGAAAACAACATTGGAACGAAAAAACGAAGCCGGGAGGTCTTCAGAAAGGAAGCTGGCCAAGGTTCAAGGATGGGAGCAGGCAAAGCCCCGACCACCCCCGGACCACCAGCACAGGGGTGTGCCCTTCAAATAGGGGGCGCGACCGCTGCCTTTCTTGTGCAAGCTACGGCAGCATGTCTATTAAAATTGGATCGATACAGAGAAGATTAGCATTATGTCCCCATGGTAAACCTATGATGTCACATTTTCCCCTCCTTTTTTTTGGGGGGGGGGGTGGTGTAAATACGTGACATTTTCCCCTCCTAGTCGTGGCTCAACGTTGGATCAAGGTCGGAAAACAACATTGGAACGAAAAAACAAAGCCGGGAGGTCTTCAGAAAGGAAGCTGGCCAACGTTCAAGGATGGGAGCAGGCAAAGCCCCGACCACCCCCGGACCACCAGCACAGGGGTGTGCCCTGTAAATAGGGGGCGCGACCGCTGCCTTTCTTGTGCTAGCTACGGCAGCATGTCTATTAAAATTGGATCGATACAGATAAGATTAGCATTAGGTGCCCATGGTAAACCTATGATGTCACATTTTCCCCTCCTTTTTTTGGGGGGGGGGGTGGTGTAAACACGTGACATTTTCCCCTCCTAGTCGTGGCTCAACGTTGGATCAAGGTCGGAAAACAACATTGGAACGAAAAAACGAAGCCGGGAGGTCTTCAGAAAGGAAGCTGGCCAAGGTTCAAGGATGGGAGCAGGCAAAGCCCCGACCACCCCCGGACCACCAGCACAGGGGTATGCCCTGTAAATAGGGGGCGCGACCGCTGCCTTTCTTGTGCAAGCTACGGCAGCATGTCTATTAAAATTGGATCGATACAGAGAAGATTAGCATTAGGTGCCCATGGTAAACCTATGATGTCACACTTTCCCCTCCTTTTTTTTGGGGGGGGGGGGTGGTGTAAACACGTGACATTTTCCCCTCCTAGTCGTGGCTCAACGTTGGATCAAGGTCGGAAAACAACATTGGAACGAAAAAACAAAGCCGGGAGGTCTTCAGAAAGGAAGCTGGCCAAGGTTCAAGGATGGGAGCAGGCAAAGCCCCGACCACCCCCGGACCACCAGCACAGGGGTATGCCCTGTAAATAGGGGGCGCGACCGCTGCCTTTCTTGTGCAAGCTACGGCAGCATGTCTATTAAAATTGGATCGATACAGAGAAGATTAGCATTATGTCCCCATGGGACACCTATGATGTCACATTTTCCCCTCCTTTTTTTTGGGGGGGGGGGGTGGTGTAAACACGTGACATTTTCCCCTCCTAGTCGTGGCTCAACGTTGGATCAAGGTCGGAAAACAACATTGGAACGAAAAAACAAAGCCGGGAGGTCTTCAGAAAGGAAGCTGGCCAAGGTTCAAGGATGGGAGCAGGCAAAGCCCCGACCACCCCCGGACCACCAGCACAGGGGTATGCCCTGTAAATAGGGGGCGCGACCGCTGCCTTTCTTGTGCAAGCTACGGCAGCATGTCTATTAAAATTGGATCGATACAGAGAAGATTAGCATTAGGTGCCCATGGTAAACCTATGATGTCACACTTTCCCCTCCTTTTTTTGGGGGGGGGGTGGTGTAAACACGTGACATTTTCCCCTCCTAGTCGTGGCTCAACGTTGGATCAAGGTCAGAAAACAACATTGGAACGAAAAAACGAAGCCGGGAGGTCTTCAGAAAGGAAGCTGGCCAAGGTTCAAGGATGGGAGCAGGCAAAGCCCCGACCACCCCCGGACCACCAGCACAGGGGTGTGCCCTGTAAATAGGGGGCGCGACCGCTGCCTTTCTTGTGCTAGCTACGGCAGCATGTCTATTAAAATTGGATCGATACAGATAAGATTAGCATTAGGTGCCCATGGTAAACCTATGATGTCACATTTTCCCCTCCTTTTTTTTGGGGGGGGGGGTGGTGTAAACACGTGACATTTTCACCTCCTAGTCGTGGCTCAACGTTGGATCAAGGTCGGAAAACAACATTGGAACGAAAAAACGAAGCCGGGAGGTCTTCAGAAAGGAAGCTGGCCAAGGTTCAAGGATGGGAGCAGGCAAAGCCCCGACCACCCCCGGACCACCACCACAGGGGTGTGCCCTGTAAATAGGGGGCGCGACCGCTGCCTTTCTTGTGCTAGCTACGGCAGCATGTCTATTAAAATTGGATCGATACAGAGAAGATTAGCATTAGGTGCCCATGGTAAACCTATGATGTCACATTTTCCCCTCCTTTTTTTGGGGGGGGGGTGGTGTAAACACGTGACATTTTCCCCTCCTAGTCGTGGCTCAACGTTGGATCAAGGTCGGAAAACAACATTGGAACGAAAAAACGAAGCCGGGAGGTCTTCAGAAAGGAAGCTGGCCAAGGTTCAAGGATGGGAGCAGGCAAAGCCCCGACCACCCCCGGACCACCAGCACAGGGGTATGGCCTGTAAATAGGGGGCGCGACCGCTGCCTTTCTTGTGCAAGCTACGGCAGCATGTCTATTAAAATTGGATCGATACAGAGAAGATTAGCATTAGGTGCCCATGGTAAACCTATGATGTCACATTTTCCCCTCCTTTTTTGGGGGGGGGGGTGGTGTAAACACGTGACATTTTCACCTCCTAGTCGTGGCTCAACGTTGGATCAAGGTCGGAAAACAACATTGGAACGAAAAAACGAAGCCGGGAGGTCTTCAGAAAGGAAGCTGGCCAAGGTTCAAGGATGGGAGCAGGCAAAGCCCCGACCACCCCCGGACCACCACCACAGGGGTGTGCCCTGTAAATAGGGGGCGCGACCGCTGCCTTTCTTGTGCTAGCTACGGCAGCATGTCTATTAAAATTGGATCGATACAGAGAAGATTAGCATTAGGTGCCCATGGTAAACCTATGATGTCACATTTTCCCCTCCTTTTTTTGGGGGGGGGGGTGGTGTAAACACGTGACATTTTCCCCTCCTAGTCGTGGCTCAACGTTGGATCAAGGTCGGAAAACAACATTGGAACGAAAAAACGAAGCCGGGAGGTCTTCAGAAAGGAAGCTGGCCAAGGTTCAAGGATGGGAGCAGGCAAAGCCCCGACCCCCCCCGGACCACCACCACAGGGGTGTGCCCTGTAAATAGGGGGCGCGACCGCTGCCTTTCTTGTGCTAGCTACGGCAGCATGTCTATTAAAATTGGATCAATACAGAGAAGAATAGCATTAGGTGCCCATGGTAAACCTATGATGTCACATTTTCCCCTCCTTTTTTTTGAGGGGGGGGGTGGTGTAAACACGTGACATTTTCCCCTCCTAGTCGTGGCTCAACGTTGGATCAAGGTCGGAAAACAACATTGGAACGAAAAAACGAAGCCGGGAGGTCTTCAGAAAGGAAGCTGGCCAAGGTTCAAGGATGGGAGCAGGCAAAGCCCCGACCCCCCCCCGGACCACCACCACAGGGGTGTGCCCTGTAAATAGGGGGCGCGACCGCTGCCTTTCTTGTGCTAGCTACGGCAGCATGTCTATTAAAATTGGATCCATACAGAGAAGATTAGCATTAGGTGCCCATGGTAAACTTACCACAAATTACACCTTGGTAAACCTAACACGTCACATTTTCCCCTCCTTTTGGTTTGTAGCATGTTTATTTTTTTATTGCCTTAAAGTGCTTTTCAGCTCCTTAGAAGCATTTTCAATGCAACGGGAAATAAATGTATTTAACTTCTGAAAGACCATTTCCTAAACACTTTCAACCATTTTAATATGTTGATTTTGGAGTTGTATACATGACAAAAGAGTTGATGCACTGAAATCATGACTTACAGTAAGAGCATGTTTAGTTTTTTAATCCCTTAAAGTGCTTTTCAGCTCCTTAGTAGAATTTTCAATGCAACTGCAAAGTTATGTATGTAACCTCTCAGCGATAAGTTTGTAATCAGTTTTACTAATCTAACACGGTCTCATAGATGGTTTATATATTGGAAAGTTGTTTTGGCACTGGAATTGTCCAATACGAGTCCATAAAAGTATGTTCAGGTTTTTATTGCCTTAAAGTGCTTTTCAGTTCCTTAGTAGCATTTGCAATGCAACTGCAAAGTTTTGTATGTAACCTCTCAGCGATAAGTTTGTAATTAGTTTTACTAATCTAACACGGTCTCATAGATGGTTTATACATTGGAAAGTTCTTTTGGCACTAGAATTGTCCAATACAAGTCATAAAAGTATGTCAGGTTTTTATTGCCTTAAAGTGCTTTTCAGTGCCTTTTTAACGTTTTCAATGCAACGGCAAAGAATTGTATTTAACTTCTGAATAACCATTTCCTAAACATTTTCAACCATTTTAATATGTTCATTTTGGAGTTGAATACATGGGAAAAGAGTTTATGCACTGAAATCATGACATACTAGTCAGTAATAGCTTGTTTAGTTTTTTTATTGCCTTTTAAAGTGCTTTTCAGCTCCTTAGTAGCCTTTTCAATGCAAAGTTTTGTATGTAACCTCTCAGCGATAAGTTTTTAATCAGTTTTACACGGTCTCATAGATGGTTTATACATTGGAAAGTTGTTTTGGCATTGGAATTGTCCAATACAAATCCATATAATCCATAAAATCCATATGTTCAGGTTTTTATTGCCTTAAACTGCTTTTCAGTGCCTTTGTAACGTTTTCAATGTAACGGCAAAGAATTGTATTTAACCTCTGAATTACCATTTTCTAAATATTTCAACCATTTTAATACGTTCATTTTGGAGTTGTATACATGGGAAAATAGTTTATCCACTGAAATCATGAATTACTAGTCAGTAATAGCATGTTTAGTTTTTTTTATTGCATTAATGTGCTTTTCAGCTCCTTAGTAGCCTTTTCAATGCAAATGGAAAGTTTTGTATGTAACCTCTCACCGATAAGTTTGTAATCAGTTTTACTAATCTAACACGGTCTCATAGATGGTTTATATATTGGAAAGTTGTTTTGGCACTGGAATTGTCCAATACGAGTCCATAAAAGTATGTTCAGGTTTTTATTGCCTTAAAGTGCTTTTCAGTTCCTTAGTAGCATTTGCAATGCAACTGCAAAGTTTTGTATGTAACCTCTCAGCGATAAGTTTGTAATTAGTTTTACTAATCTAACACGGTCTCATAGATGGTTTATACATTGGAAAGTTGTTTTGGCACTAGAATTGTCCAATACAAGTCATAAAAGTATGTTCAGGTTTTTATTGCCTTAAAGTGCTTTTCAGTGCCTTTGTAACGTTTTCAATGCAGCAATACGTTTGTAATCAGTTTTACTAATCTAACACGGTCTCATAGATGGTTTATACATTGGAAAGTTCTTTTGGCACTAGAATTGTCCAATACAAGTCATAAAAGTATGTCAGGTTTTTATTGCCTTAAAGTGCTTTTCAGTGCCTTTTTAACGTTTTCAATGCAACGGCAAAGAATTGTATTTAACTTCTGAATAACCATTTCCTAAACATTTTCAACCATTTTAATATGTTCATTTTGGAGTTGAATACATGGGAAAAGAGTTTATGCACTGAAATGATGACATACTAGTCAGTAATAGCTTGTTTAGTTTTTTTATTGCCTTTTAAAGTGCTTTTCAGCTCCTTAGTAGCCTTTTCAATGCAAAGTTTTGTATGTAACCTCTCAGCGATAAGTTTTTAATCAGTTTTACACGGTCTCATAGATGGTTTATACATTGGAAAGTTGTTTTGGCATTGGAATTGTCCAATACAAATCCATATAATCCATAAAATCCATATGTTCAGGTTTTTATTGCCTTAAACTGCTTTTCAGTGCCTTTGTAACGTTTTCAATGTAACGGCAAAGAATTGTATTTAACCTCTGAATCACCATTTTCTAAATATTTCAACCATTTTAATATGTTCATTTTGGAGTTGTATACATGGGAAAATAGTTTATCCACTGTAATCATGAATTACTAGTCAGTAATAGCATGTTTAGTTTTTTTATTGCATTAATGTGCTTTTCAGCTCCTTAGTAGCCTTTTCAATGCAAATGGAAAGTTTTGTATGTAACCTCTCACCGATAAGTTTGTAATCAGTTTTACTAATCTAACACGGTCTCATAGATGGTTTATATATTGGAAAGTTGTTTTGGCACTGGAATTGTCCAATACGAGTCCATAAAAGTATGTTCAGGTTTTTATTGCCTTAAAGTGCTTTTCAGTTCCTTAGTAGCATTTGCAATGCAACTGCAAAGTTTTGTATGTAACCTCTCAGCGATAAGTTTGTAATTAGTTTTACTAATCTAACACGGTCTCATAGATGGTTTATACATTGGAAAGTTGTTTTGGCACTAGAATTGTCCAATACAAGTCATAAAAGTATGTTCAGGTTTTTATTGCCTTAAAGTGCTTTTTTCAGTGCCTTTGTAACGTTTTCAATGCAGCAATACGTTTGTAATCAGTTTTACTAATCTTAAAGTGCTTTTTTCAGTGCCTTTGTAACGTTTTCAATGCAGCAATACGTTTGTAATCAGTTTTACTAATCTAACACGGTCTCATAGATGGTTTATACATTGGAAAGTTCTTTTGGCACTAGAATTGTCCAATACAAGTCATAAAAGTATGTCAGGTTTTTATTGCCTTAAAGTGCTTTTCAGTGCCTTTTTAACGTTTTCAATGCAACGGCAAAGAATTGTATTTAACTTCTGAATAACCATTTCCTAAACATTTTCAACCATTTTAATATGTTCATTTTGGAGTTGAATACATGGGAAAAGAGTTTATGCACTGAAATGATGACATACTAGTCAGTAATAGCTTGTTTAGTTTTTTTATTGCCTTTTAAAGTGCTTTTCAGCTCCTTAGTAGCCTTTTCAATGCAAAGTTTTGTATGTAACCTCTCAGCGATAAGTTTTTAATCAGTTTTACACGGTCTCATAGATGGTTTATACATTGGAAAGTTGTTTTGGCATTGGAATTGTCCAATACAAATCCATATAATCCATAAAATCCATATGTTCAGGTTTTTATTGCCTTAAACTGCTTTTCAGTGCCTTTGTAACGTTTTCAATGTAACGGCAAAGAATTGTATTTAACCTCTGAATCACCATTTTCTAAATATTTCAACCATTTTAATATGTTCATTTTGGAGTTGTATACATGGGAAAATAGTTTATCCACTGTAATCATGAATTACTAGTCAGTAATAGCATGTTTAGTTTTTTTATTGCATTAATGTGCTTTTCAGCTCCTTAGTAGCCTTTTCAATGCAAATGGAAAGTTTTGTATGTAACCTCTCACCGATAAGTTTGTAATCAGTTTTACTAATCTAACACGGTCTCATAGATGGTTTATATATTGGAAAGTTGTTTTGGCACTGGAATTGTCCAATACGAGTCCATAAAAGTATGTTCAGGTTTTTATTGCCTTAAAGTGCTTTTCAGTTCCTTAGTAGCATTTGCAATGCAACTGCAAAGTTTTGTATGTAACCTCTCAGCGATAAGTTTGTAATTAGTTTTACTAATCTAACACGGTCTCATAGATGGTTTATACATTGGAAAGTTGTTTTGGCACTAGAATTGTCCAATACAAGTCATAAAAGTATGTTCAGGTTTTTATTGCCTTAAAGTGCTTTTCAGTGCCTTTGTAACGTTTTCAATGCAGCAATACGTTTGTAATCAGTTTTACTAATCTAACACGGTCTCATAGATGGTTTATACATTGGAAAGTTATTTTGGCACTAGAATTGTCCAATACAAGTCATAAAAGTATGTCAGGTTTTTATTGCCTTAAAGTGCTTTTCAGTGCCTTTTTAACGTTTTCAATGCAACGGCAAAGAATTGTATTTAACTTCTGAATAACCATTTCCTAAACATTTTCAACCATTTTAATATGTTCATTTTGGAGTTGAATACATGGGAAAAGAGTTTATGCACTGAAATCATGACATACTAGTCAGTAATAGCTTGTTTAGTTTTTTTATTGCCTTTTAAAGTGCTTTTCAGCTCCTTAGTAGCCTTTTCAATGCAAAGTTTTGTATGTAACCTCTCAGCGATAAGTTTTTAATCAGTTTTACACGGTCTCATAGATGGTTTATACATTGGAAAGTTGTTTTGGCATTGGAATTGTCCAATACAAATCCATATAATCCATAAAATCCATATGTTCAGGTTTTTATTGCCTTAAACTGCTTTTCAGTGCCTTTGTAACGTTTTCAATGTAACGGCAAAGAATTGTATTTAACCTCTGAATTACCATTTTCTAAATATTTCAACCATTTTAATACGTTCATTTTGGAGTTGTATACATGGGAAAATAGTTTATCCACTGAAATCATGAATTACTAGTCAGTAATAGCATGTTTAGTTTTTTTTTATTGCATTAATGTGCTTTTCAGCTCCTTAGTAGCCTTTTCAATGCAAATGGAAAGTTTTGTATGTAACCTCTCACCGATAAGTTTGTAATCAGTTTTACTAATCTAACACGGTCTCATAGATGGTTTATATATTGGAAAGTTGTTTTGGCACTGGAATTGTCCAATACGAGTCCATAAAAGTATGTTCAGGTTTTTATTGCCTTAAAGTGCTTTTCAGTTCCTTAGTAGCATTTGCAATGCAACTGCAAAGTTTTGTATGTAACCTCTCAGCGATAAGTTTGTAATTAGTTTTACTAATCTAACACGGTCTCATAGATGGTTTATACATTGGAAAGTTGTTTTGGCACTGGAATTGTCCAATACGGTAGGTGAGGGGTTAAGCCTCTCATAGTGAGAGGGCCCCCCCTAGTGGCGGAGATCTCCTCGGGCGTTGATCTCCCAAGCTCACTATAAATGTCCAACATCTAACTTCCAGAGCTCCCGGCCGAGAGCTTTATGTGCATTTTCCATACATTATTTGAACCCACTGCGGTTTTTCGAAAGGACAGTCAAGCCACAAATTATAGGCTTTATTCAAAAGTTAACTTCCTCTATTCTCACCCGCACGCTCATCTCCCGATTTTGGTCCACTTGCGCGCTGCCTCCAGTCTCTGCAGCGGTGTCGGTCTCTCCTCTCCCGGGTCCGGGACCTGCCATCCTCTCTCCCGCATCGCCCTCGCCGCGTCTTGAGCGCTGTTGTAAACTTTGAATCCTTCAGTCCAGTGCACTCTCAGTGTGTCCCTTGGGGATTGAAATCGAATCCCCCTCTCTTTTAGAATTTTTTTGATACCCGCATATCTCCGACGTTTAGCCGCCACTTCTGCTGCGTAGTCATGGTCAAAAGTCACTCGGTGACCCTCGACTTCCAGCGGCGTTCGCCAGGCCGTCTTGAGGATGTTCTCTTTAACCTCGAACCTCAAAAAGTTGACAATAATCGCTCTCGGGGGCTTGTTTGGTTGTGGTTTCGGTGCTAACGCCCTGTGCGCCCTTTGAATGTCCAGTTTAATATCCTCCGACATTCCCAGCTCCTTATGAATTAATTTGTCCACATATTCAGCGACCGAGTCTCCCTCTACTCCTTCTTTCAGCCCCCAGATTCGAACATTGCTTCTCCTTGACCTCCCTTCCAAGTCGGACAGTTTCTCTTGAAGCTTAGATTGTTGTTCGAGTGAAGCAGTGAGGATGTCCTGTACCTCTGTAGTCCATTCCTCCACCTCAACTGTACGTTCTTCTAGGATGTCGATTTCTTTCTTTTGCGCCCGCATGTCGACGCCCACGGACTCAAATTTTGTATTAGTTTCCTCTCGAAGGCTATCCAGCCCTTGCTTCATCTCCTCCATTTGCTTGCCAATTTTGTCCAGTTTGGCGTCCATTGTCCGCTGGCCTTTATCAATTTTAGCATGTATCTTGTCCATACCAGTAAGAAAGCTAGCCTGTAGCTCAATCACCCAGCTAGGTTGGTCGGCATCGCTAGCTACCGTTGCGTTAGCCCGTAGCACCTGTTCGTCTTCTTCCTCGTTGTACATATTTTCCGTCTGTTTCTCCGCTTTCTTCTTTTTCTCCTTTCCCTTTCCACTTTGCGAATTACTCATGGCGTCTATTCTTCAAAGTTCGAGTTGCAGCTTTAGGATTTTTTCCGTTTTTTTGCTTAATTGGCCGGGAGCTCTTCTCGTTTGCTGCCTATCGTCTCAGTTGCATACCGGAAGTCGTCTCATAGATGGTTTATATATTGGAAAGTTGTTTTGGCACTGGAATTGTCCAATACGAGTCCATAAAAGTATGTTCAGGTTTTTATTGCCTTAAAGTGCTTTTCAGTTCCTTAGTAGCATTTGCAATGCAACTGCAAAGTTTTGTATGTAACCTCTCAGCGATAAGTTTGTAATTAGTTTTACTAATCTAACACTCAGATTCAGATTCAGATTACTTTATTGATCCCGAGGGAAACTCCTTTGTATCAACGGCACACAGTCTCGCAAAGCACAGTTAAGGGTAAGGGTGTGAGGTAAAAGATTAGAAAGTGTACACAGGGGTAGGGGGTGGGGTCAATAACAATAAGTAAAAAAAATGGTGGGTGAGGTGAATCCTCCCAGGGAGCATAATGATTATGTACAGAAGCTATACATTTACAATTATACAGTAATGGTCTTGTATAATATACAGTATTATATTAGAATGTACATGATTTTCAGTTTTTGTACAGAATGTGCAGAATGTACAGCAGAATATACAGTATGTCCAGGATAAAGTGCAGGTTACAGACTATACCCTTATAATCTATACAATTCAATTACAATTATGCAAGTAATTGTGATGTACAGGATTTACAGTTATTTGCAGCATATACAGGATATACAGGATTGCAGGTTATTAGCAGAATATACATGGTTATATACAGTTGTACCAGAATATTGCCACTTCTGTAGTTATGTTACAGAAGTTGTGTCCGACTATTGCCTAATGCCCATTGCTATATCCTTGGACGTTATGCTATTTCACAGGATATACAGTTGGCTTACAAACTACTAGTGTGGGAATTGTAAAGTTTGATGGCCACAGGCAGGAATGACTTCCTGTGGCGCTCCGTGGTGCATTTCGGGAGGATGAGTCTCCTGCTGAAAGTACTCCTTTGTCCGGCCAGCACATTGTGGAGTGGGTGGGAGGTACTGTCCAGGATGGCGTTGAGTTTGGCCAGCATCCTCCTCTCCGACACCACTGCCAGAGAGTCCAGCTCTACCCCCACAATGTCACCGGCCTTCCGGATAAGTTTGTTGAGCCTGTTGGCATCCGCTGCCCTCAGCCTGCTGCCCCAGCAGGCAACAGCATAGAGGATAGCACTGGCTACCACAGACTCGTAGAACATCCTAAGCATTGTCCGGCAGACATCGAAGGACCTCAGCCTCCTCAGAAAGTAGAGGCGGCTTTGGCCCTTCTTGTAGACGGCTTGAGTGTTCTTAGCCCAGTCCAGTTTGTTGTCCAAGTGAACACCAAGGTACTTGTAATCCTCCACGGTGTCCACCCTGACCTCCTGAATGTGGACAGGGGTCACTGTTGTCCTGGTCCTTCTCAGGTCGATGACCAGCTCCTTGCACTTAGCCGCATTAAGCTGCAGATGATTTCGCTCACACCATGCGACAAAGTTCCCCACCACAGTCCTGTACTCGGCCTCCTCCCCATCACTGATACAGCCCACCACAGCAGAGTCATCAGAGAACTTCTGAAGGTGGCAGGACTCTGTGTGGTAGCTGAAATCCGTGGTATAGATGGTGAAGAGGAAGGGGGAGAGGACGGTTCCCTGGGGAGCCCCAGTGTTGCTGACCACACTGTCCGACACACAGTGCTGTAAGCGCACATGCTGCGGTCTGCCAGTCAGGTAGTCTACAATCCAGGAGACCAGGGAGTTATCCACCTGCATCGCTGCCAGCTTCTCACCCAGCAGAGTTGGCCGGATGGTGTTGAAGGCACTGGAGAAGTCTAGGAACAGGATCCTCACAGTGCTTGCCGGCTGGTCTAGATGAGTATAACAGCGGTCGAGCAGGAAGAGGATGGCATCCTCTACTCCCAGCCGGTCTCATAGATGGTTTATACATTGGAAAGTTGTTTTGGCACTAGAATTGTCCAATACAAGTCATAAAAGTATGTTCAGGTTTTTATTGCCTTAAAGTGCTTTTCAGTGCCTTTGTAACGTTTTCAATGCAGCAATACGTTTGTAATCAGTTTTACTAATCTAACACGGTCTCATAGATGGTTTAAACATTGGAAAGTTATTTTGGCACTAGAATTGTCCAATACAAGTCATAAAAGTATGTTCAGGTTTTTATTGCCTTAAAGTGCTTTTCAGTGCCTTTTTAACGTTTTCAATGCAACGGCAAAGAATTGTATTTAACTTCTGAATAACCATTTCCTAAACATTTTCAACCATTTTAATATGTTCATTTTGGAGTTGAATACATGGGAAAAGAGTTTATGCACTGAAATCATGACATACTAGTCAGTAATAGCTTGTTTAGTTTTTTTATTGCCTTTTAAAGTGCTTTTCAGCTCCTTAGTAGCCTTTTCAATGCAAAGTTTTGTATGTAACCTCTCAGCGATAAGTTTTTAATCAGTTTTACACGGTCTCATAGATGGTTTATACATTGGAAAGTTGTTTTGGCATTGGAATTGTCCAATACAAATCCATATAATCCATAAAATCCATATGTTCAGGTTTTTATTGCCTTAAACTGCTTTTCAGTGCCTTTGTAACGTTTTCAATGTAACGGCAAAGAATTGTATTTAACCTCTGAATTACCATTTTCTAAATATTTCAACCATTTTAATACGTTCATTTTGGAGTTGTATACATGGGAAAATAGTTTATCCACTGAAATCATGAATTACTTGTCAGTAATAGCATGTTTAGTTTTTTTTTATTGCATTAATGTGCTTTTCAGCTCCTTAGTAGCCTTTTCAATGCAAATGGAAAGTTTTGTATGTAACCTCTCACCGATAAGTTTGTAATCAGTTTTACTAATCTAACACGGTCTCATAGATGGTTTATATATTGGAAAGTTGTTTTGGCACTGGAATTGTCCAATACGAGTCCATAAAAGTATGTTCAGGTTTTTATTGCCTTAAAGTGCTTTTCAGTTCCTTAGTAGCATTTGCAATGCAACTGCAAAGTTTTGTATGTAACCTCTCAGCGATAAGTTTGTAATTAGTTTTACTAATCTAACACGGTCTCATAGATGGTTTATACATTGGAAAGTTGTTTTGGCACTGGAATTGTCCAATACGGTAGGTGAGGGGTTAAGCCTCTCATAGTGAGAGGGCCCCCCCTAGTGGCGGAGATCTCCTCGGGCGTTGATCTCCCAAGCTCACTATAAATGTCCAACATCTAACTTCCAGAGCTCCCGGCCGAGAGCTTTATGTGCATTTTCCATACATTATTTGAACCCACTGCGGTTTTTCGAAAGGACAGTCAAGCCACAAATTATAGGCTTTATTCAAAAGTTAACTTCCTCTATTCTCACCCGCACGCTCATCTCCCGATTTTGGTCCACTTGCGCGCTGCCTCCAGTCTCTGCAGCGGTGTCGGTCTCTCCTCTCCCGGGTCCGGGACCTGCCATCCTCTCTCCCGCATCGCCCTCGCCGCGTCTTGAGCGCTGTTGTAAACTTTGAATCCTTCAGTCCAGTGCACTCTCAGTGTGTCCCTTGGGGATTGAAATCGAATCCCCCTCTCTTTTAGAATTTTTTTGATACCCGCATATCTCCGATGTTTAGCCGCCACTTCTGCTGCGTAGTCATGGTCAAAAGTCACTCGGTGACCCTCGACTTCCAGCGGCGTTCGCCAGGCCGTCTTGAGGACGTTCTCTTTAACCTCGAACCTCAAAAAGTTGACAATAATCGCTCTCGGGGGCTTGTTTGGTTGTGGTTTCGGTGCTAACGCCCTGTGCGCCCTTTGAATGTCCAGTTTAATATCCTCCGACATTCCCAGCTCCTTATGAATTAATTTGTCCACATATTCAGCGACCGAGTCTCCCTCTACTCCTTCTTTCAGCCCCCAGATTCGAACATTGCTTCTCCTTGACCTCCCTTCCAAGTCGGACAGTTTCTCTTGAAGCTTAGATTGTTGTTCGAGTGAAGCAGTGAGGATGTCCTGTACCTCTGTAGTCCATTCCTCCACCTCAACTGTACGTTCTTCTAGGATGTCGATTTCTTTCTTTTGCGCCCGCATGTCGACGCCCACGGACTCAAATTTTGTATTAGTTTCCTCTCGAAGGCTATCCAGCCCTTGCTTCATCTCCTCCATTTGCTTGCCAATTTTGTCCAGTTTGGCGTCCATTGTCCGCTGGCCTTTATCAATTTTAGCATGTATCTTGTCCATACCAGTAAGAAAGCTAGCCTGTAGCTCAATCACCCAGCTAGGTTGGTCGGCATCGCTAGCTACCGTTGCGTTAGCCCGTAGCACCTGTTCGTCTTCTTCCTCGTTGTACATATTTTCCGTCTGTTTCTCCGCTTTCTTCTTTTTCTCCTTTCCCTTTCCACTTTGCGAATTACTCATGGCGTCTATTCTTCAAAGTTCGAGTTGCAGCTTTAGGATTTTTTCCGTTTTTTTGCTTAATTGGCCGGGAGCTCTTCTCGTTTGCTGCCTATCGTCTCAGTTGCATACCGGAAGTCGTCTCATAGATGGTTTATATATTGGAAAGTTGTTTTGGCACTGGAATTGTCCAATACGAGTCCATAAAAGTATGTTCAGGTTTTTATTGCCTTAAAGTGCTTTTCAGTTCCTTAGTAGCATTTGCAATGCAACTGCAAAGTTTTGTATGTAACCTCTCAGCGATAAGTTTGTAATTAGTTTTACTAATCTAACACGGTCTCATAGATGGTTTATACATTGGAAAGTTGTTTTGGCACTGGAATTGTCCAATACGAGTCCATAAAAGTATGTTCAGGTTTTTATTGCCTTAAAGTGCTTTTCAGTTCCTTAGTAGTATTTGCAATGCAACTGCAAAGTTTTGTATGTAACCTCTCAGCGATAAGTTTGTAATTAGTTTTACTAATCTAACACGGTCTCATAGATGGTTTATACATTGGAAAGTTGTTTTGGCACTAGAATTGTCCAATACAAGTCATAAAAGTATGTTCAGGTTTTTATTGCCTTAAAGTGCTTTTCAGTGCCTTTGTAACGTTTTCAATGCAGCAATACGTTTGTAATCAGTTTTACTAATCTAACACGGTCTCATAGATGGTTTATACATTGGAAAGTTCTTTTGGCATTAGAATTGTCCAATACAAGTCATAAAAGTATGTCAGGTTTTTATTGCCTTAAAGTGCTTTTCAGTGCCTTTTTAACGTTTTCAATGCAACGGCAAAGAATTGTATTTAACTTCTGAATAACCATTTCCTAAACATTTTCAACCATTTTAATATGTTCATTTTGGAGTTGAATACATGGGAAAAGAGTTTATGCACTGAAATCATGACATACTAGTCAGTAATAGCTTGTTTAGTTTTTTTATTGTCTTTTAAAGTGCTTTTCAGCTCCTTAGTAGCCTTTTCAATGCAAAGTTTTGTATGTAACCTCTCAGCGATAAGTTTTTAATCAGTTTTACACGGTCTCATAGATGGTTTATACATTGGAAAGTTGTTTTGGCATTGGAATTGTCCAATACAAATCCATATAATCCATAAAATCCATATGTTCTGGTTTTTATTGCCTTAAACTGCTTTTCAGTGCCTTTGTAACGTTTTCAATGTAACGGCAAAGAATTGTATTTAACCTCTGATTGACCATTTTCTAAATATTTCAACCATTTTAATATGTTCATTTTGGAGTTGTATACATGGGAAAAGAGTTTATCCACTGAAATCATGAATTACTAGTCAGTAATAGCATGTTTAGTTTTTTTATTGCATTAAAGTGCTTTTCAGCTCCTTAGTAGCCTTTTCAATGCAAATGAAAAGTTTTGTATGTAACCTCTCACCGATAAGTTTGTAATCAGTTTTACTAATCTAACACGGTCTCATAGATGGTTTATATATTGGAAAGTTGTTTTGGCACTGGAATTGTCCAATACGAGTCCATAAAAGTATGTTCAGGTTTTTATTGCCTTAAAGTGCTTTTCAGTTCCTTAGTAGCATTTGCAATGCAACTGCAAAGTTTTGTATGTAACCTCTCAGCGATAAGTTTGTAATTAGTTTTACTAATCTAACACGGTCTCATAGATGGTTTATACATTGGAAAGTTGTTTTGGCACTAGAATTGTCCAATACAAGTCATAAAAGTATGTTCAGGTTTTTATTGCCTTAAAGTGCTTTTCAGTGCCTTTGTAACGTTTTCAATGCAGCAATACGTTTGTAATCAGTTTTACTAATCTAACACGGTCTCATAGATGGTTTATACATTGGAAAGTTCTTTTGGCACTAGAATTGTCCAATACAAGTCATAAAAGTATGTCAGGTTTTTATTGCCTTAAAGTGCTTTTCAGTGCCTTTTTAACGTTTTCAATGCAACGGCAAAGAATTGTATTTAACTTCTGAATAACCATTTCCTAAACATTTTCAACCATTTTAATATGTTCATTTTGGAGTTGAATACATGGGAAAAGAGTTTATGCACTGAAATCATGACATACTAGTCAGTAATAGCTTGTTTAGTTTTTTTATTGCCTTTTAAAGTGCTTTTCAGCTCCTTAGTAGCCTTTTCAATGCAAAGTTTTGTATGTAACCTCTCAGCGATAAGTTTTTAATCAGTTTTACACGGTCTCATAGATGGTTTATACATTGGAAAGTTGTTTTGGCATTGGAATTGTCCAATACAAATCCATATAATCCATAAAATCCATATGTTCAGGTTTTTATTGCCTTAAACTGCTTTTCAGTGCCTTTGTAACGTTTTCAATGTAACGGCAAAGAATTGTATTTAACCTCTGAATTACCATTTTCTAAATATTTCAACCATTTTAATACGTTCATTTTGGAGTTGTATACATGGGAAAATAGTTTATCCACTGAAATCATGAATTACTAGTCAGTAATAGCATGTTTAGTTTTTTTTTATTGCATTAATGTGCTTTTCAGCTCCTTAGTAGCCTTTTCAATGCAAATGGAAAGTTTTGTATGTAACCTCTCCCCGATAAGTTTGTAATCAGTTTTACTAATCTAACACGGTCTCATAGATGGTTTATATATTGGAAAGTTGTTTTGGCACTGGAATTGTCCAATACGAGTCCATAAAAGTATGTTCAGGATTTTATTGCCTTAAAGTGCTTTTCAGTTCCTTAGTAGTATTTGCAATGCAACTGCAAAGTTTTGTATGTAACCTCTCAGCGATAAGTTTGTAATTAGTTTTACTAATCTAACACGGTCTCATAGATGGTTTATACATTGGAAAGTTGTTTTGGCACTAGAATTGTCCAATACAAGTCATAAAAGTATGTTCAGGTTTTTATTGCCTTAAAGTGCTTTTCAGTGCCTTTGTAACGTTTTCAATGCAGCAATACGTTTGTAATCAGTTTTACTAATCTAACACGGTCTCATAGATGGTTTATACATTGGAAAGTTCTTTTGGCATTAGAATTGTCCAATACAAGTCATAAAAGTATGTCAGGTTTTTATTGCCTTAAAGTGCTTTTCAGTGCCTTTTTAACGTTTTCAATGCAACGGCAAAGAATTGTATTTAACTTCTGAATAACCATTTCCTAAACATTTTCAACCATTTTAATATGTTCATTTTGGAGTTGAATACATGGGAAAAGAGTTTATGCACTGAAATCATGACATACTAGTCAGTAATAGCTTGTTTAGTTTTTTTATTGTCTTTTAAAGTGCTTTTCAGCTCCTTAGTAGCCTTTTCAATGCAAAGTTTTGTATGTAACCTCTCAGCGATAAGTTTTTAATCAGTTTTACACGGTCTCATAGATGGTTTATACATTGGAAAGTTGTTTTGGCATTGGAATTGTCCAATACAAATCCATATAATCCATAAAATCCATATGTTCTGGTTTTTATTGCCTTAAACTGCTTTTCAGTGCCTTTGTAACGTTTTCAATGTAACGGCAAAGAATTGTATTTAACCTCTGATTGACCATTTTCTAAATATTTCAACCATTTTAATATGTTCATTTTGGAGTTGTATACATGGGAAAAGAGTTTATCCACTGAAATCATGAATTACTAGTCAGTAATAGCATGTTTAGTTTTTTTATTGCATTAAAGTGCTTTTCAGCTCCTTAGTAGCCTTTTCAATGCAAATGAAAAGTTTTGTATGTAACCTCTCACCGATAAGTTTGTAATCAGTTTTACTAATCTAACACGGTCTCATAGATGGTTTATATATTGGAAAGTTGTTTTGGCACTGGAATTGTCCAATACGAGTCCATAAAAGTATGTTCAGGTTTTTATTGCCTTAAAGTGCTTTTCAGTTCCTTAGTAGCATTTGCAATGCAACTGCAAAGTTTTGTATGTAACCTCTCAGCGATAAGTTTGTAATTAGTTTTACTAATCTAACACGGTCTCATAGATGGTTTATACATTGGAAAGTTGTTTTGGCACTAGAATTGTCCAATACAAGTCATAAAAGTATGTTCAGGTTTTTATTGCCTTAAAGTGCTTTTCAGTGCCTTTGTAACGTTTTCAATGCAGCAATACGTTTGTAATCAGTTTTACTAATCTAACACGGTCTCATAGATGGTTTATACATTGGAAAGTTCTTTTGGCACTAGAATTGTCCAATACAAGTCATAAAAGTATGTCAGGTTTTTATTGCCTTAAAGTGCTTTTCAGTGCCTTTTTAACGTTTTCAATGCAACGGCAAAGAATTGTATTTAACTTCTGAATAACCATTTCCTAAACATTTTCAACCATTTTAATATGTTCATTTTGGAGTTGAATACATGGGAAAAGAGTTTATGCACTGAAATCATGACATACTAGTCAGTAATAGCTTGTTTAGTTTTTTTATTGCCTTTTAAAGTGCTTTTCAGCTCCTTAGTAGCCTTTTCAATGCAAAGTTTTGTATGTAACCTCTCAGCGATAAGTTTTTAATCAGTTTTACACGGTCTCATAGATGGTTTATACATTGGAAAGTTGTTTTGGCATTGGAATTGTCCAATACAAATCCATATAATCCATAAAATCCATATGTTCAGGTTTTTATTGCCTTAAACTGCTTTTCAGTGCCTTTGTAACGTTTTCAATGTAACGGCAAAGAATTGTATTTAACCTCTGAATTACCATTTTCTAAATATTTCAACCATTTTAATACGTTCATTTTGGAGTTGTATACATGGGAAAATAGTTTATCCACTGAAATCATGAATTACTAGTCAGTAATAGCATGTTTAGTTTTTTTTTATTGCATTAATGTGCTTTTCAGCTCCTTAGTAGCCTTTTCAATGCAAATGGAAAGTTTTGTATGTAACCTCTCACCGATAAGTTTGTAATCAGTTTTACTAATCTAACACGGTCTCATAGATGGTTTATATATTGGAAAGTTGTTTTGGCACTGGAATTGTC
Organism: Neosalanx taihuensis; assembly: GCA_030340665.1. Taxonomy (NCBI): domain Eukaryota; kingdom Metazoa; phylum Chordata; class Actinopteri; order Osmeriformes; family Salangidae; genus Neosalanx; species Neosalanx taihuensis. The sequence goes on from CM059312.1 coordinate 2,773,261, forward strand.
CAATACGAGTCCATAAAAGTATGTTCAGGTTTTTATTGCCTTAAAGTGCTTTTCAGTTCCTTAGTAGCATTTGCAATGCAACTGCAAAGTTTTGTATGTAACCTCTCAGCGATAAGTTTGTAATTAGTTTTACTAATCTAACACGGTCTCATAGATGGTTTATACATTGGAAAGTTGTTTTGGCACTGGAATTGTCCAATACGGTAGGTGAGGGGTTAAGCCTCTCATAGTGAGAGGGCCCCCCCTAGTGGCGGAGATCTCCTCGGGCGTTGATCTCCCAAGCTCACTATAAATGTCCAACATCTAACTTCCAGAGCTCCCGGCCGAGAGCTTTATGTGCATTTTCCATACATTATTTGAACCCACTGCGGTTTTTCGAAAGGACAGTCAAGCCACAAATTATAGGCTTTATTCAAAAGTTAACTTCCTCTATTCTCACCCGCACGCTCATCTCCCGATTTTGGTCCACTTGCGCGCTGCCTCCAGTCTCTGCAGCGGTGTCGGTCTCTCCTCTCCCGGGTCCGGGACCTGCCATCCTCTCTCCCGCATCGCCCTCGCCGCGTCTTGAGCGCTGTTGTAAACTTTGAATCCTTCAGTCCAGTGCACTCTCAGTGTGTCCCTTGGGGATTGAAATCGAATCCCCCTCTCTTTTAGAATTTTTTTGATACCCGCATATCTCCGACGTTTAGCCGCCACTTCTGCTGCGTAGTCATGGTCAAAAGTCACTCGGTGACCCTCGACTTCCAGCGGCGTTCGCCAGGCCGTCTTGAGGACGTTCTCTTTAACCTCGAACCTCAAAAAGTTGACAATAATCGCTCTCGGGGGCTTGTTTGGTTGTGGTTTCGGTGCTAACGCCCTGTGCGCCCTTTGAATGTCCAGTTTAATATCCTCCGACATTCCCAGCTCCTTATGAATTAATTTGTCCACATATTCAGCGACCGAGTCTCCCTCTACTCCTTCTTTCAGCCCCCAGATTCGAACATTGCTTCTCCTTGACCTCCCTTCCAAGTCGGACAGTTTCTCTTGAAGCTTAGATTGTTGTTCGAGTGAAGCAGTGAGGATGTCCTGTACCTCTGTAGTCCATTCCTCCACCTCAACTGTACGTTCTTCTAGGATGTCGATTTCTTTCTTTTGCGCCCGCATGTCGACGCCCACGGACTCAAATTTTGTATTAGTTTCCTCTCGAAGGCTATCCAGCCCTTGCTTCATCTCCTCCATTTGCTTGCCAATTTTGTCCAGTTTGGCGTCCATTGTCCGCTGGCCTTTATCAATTTTAGCATGTATCTTGTCCATACCAGTAAGAAAGCTAGCCTGTAGCTCAATCACCCAGCTAGGTTGGTCGGCATCGCTAGCTACCGTTGCGTTAGCCCGTAGCACCTGTTCGTCTTCTTCCTCGTTGTACATATTTTCCGTCTGTTTCTCCGCTTTCTTCTTTTTCTCCTTTCCCTTTCCACTTTGCGAATTACTCATGGCGTCTATTCTTCAAAGTTCGAGTTGCAGCTTTAGGATTTTTTCCGTTTTTTTGCTTAATTGGCCGGGAGCTCTTCTCGTTTGCTGCCTATCGTCTCAGTTGCATACCGGAAGTCGTCTCATAGATGGTTTATATATTGGAAAGTTGTTTTGGCACTGGAATTGTCCAATACGAGTCCATAAAAGTATGTTCAGGTTTTTATTGCCTTAAAGTGCTTTTCAGTTCCTTAGTAGCATTTGCAATGCAACTGCAAAGTTTTGTATGTAACCTCTCAGCGATAAGTTTGTAATTAGTTTTACTAATCTAACACGGTCTCATAGATGGTTTATACATTGGAAAGTTGTTTTGGCACTAGAATTGTCCAATACAAGTCATAAAAGTATGTTCAGGTTTTTATTGCCTTAAAGTGCTTTTCAGTGCCTTTGTAACGTTTTCAATGCAGCAATACGTTTGTAATCAGTTTTACTAATCTAACACGGTCTCATAGATGGTTTATACATTGGAAAGTTCTTTTGGCACTAGAATTGTCCAATACAAGTCATAAAAGTATGTCAGGTTTTTATTGCCTTAAAGTGCTTTTCAGTGCCTTTTTAACGTTTTCAATGCAACGGCAAAGAATTGTATTTAACTTCTGAATAACCATTTCCTAAACATTTTCAACCATTTTAATATGTTCATTTTGGAGTTGAATACATGGGAAAAGAGTTTATGCACTGAAATGATGACATACTAGTCAGTAATAGCTTGTTTAGTTTTTTTATTGCCTTTTAAAGTGCTTTTCAGCTCCTTAGTAGCCTTTTCAATGCAAAGTTTTGTATGTAACCTCTCAGCGATAAGTTTTTAATCAGTTTTACACGGTCTCATAGATGGTTTATACATTGGAAAGTTGTTTTGGCATTGGAATTGTCCAATACAAATCCATATAATCCATAAAATCCATATGTTCAGGTTTTTATTGCCTTAAACTGCTTTTCAGTGCCTTTGTAACGTTTTCAATGTAACGGCAAAGAATTGTATTTAACCTCTGAATCACCATTTTCTAAATATTTCAACCATTTTAATATGTTCATTTTGGAGTTGTATACATGGGAAAATAGTTTATCCACTGTAATCATGAATTACTAGTCAGTAATAGCATGTTTAGTTTTTTTATTGCATTAATGTGCTTTTCAGCTCCTTAGTAGCCTTTTCAATGCAAATGGAAAGTTTTGTATGTAACCTCTCACCGATAAGTTTGTAATCAGTTTTACTAATCTAACACGGTCTCATAGATGGTTTATATATTGGAAAGTTGTTTTGGCACTGGAATTGTCCAATACGAGTCCATAAAAGTATGTTCAGGTTTTTATTGCCTTAAAGTGCTTTTCAGTTCCTTAGTAGCATTTGCAATGCAACTGCAAAGTTTTGTATGTAACCTCTCAGCGATAAGTTTGTAATTAGTTTTACTAATCTAACACGGTCTCATAGATGGTTTATACATTGGAAAGTTGTTTTGGCACTAGAATTGTCCAATACAAGTCATAAAAGTATGTTCAGGTTTTTATTGCCTTAAAGTGCTTTTCAGTGCCTTTGTAACGTTTTCAATGCAGCAATACGTTTGTAATCAGTTTTACTAATCTAACACGGTCTCATAGATGGTTTATACATTGGAAAGTTATTTTGGCACTAGAATTGTCCAATACAAGTCATAAAAGTATGTCAGGTTTTTATTGCCTTAAAGTGCTTTTCAGTGCCTTTTTAACGTTTTCAATGCAACGGCAAAGAATTGTATTTAACTTCTGAATAACCATTTCCTAAACATTTTCAACCATTTTAATATGTTCATTTTGGAGTTGAATACATGGGAAAAGAGTTTATGCACTGAAATCATGACATACTAGTCAGTAATAGCTTGTTTAGTTTTTTTATTGCCTTTTAAAGTGCTTTTCAGCTCCTTAGTAGCCTTTTCAATGCAAAGTTTTGTATGTAACCTCTCAGCGATAAGTTTTTAATCAGTTTTACACGGTCTCATAGATGGTTTATACATTGGAAAGTTGTTTTGGCATTGGAATTGTCCAATACAAATCCATATAATCCATAAAATCCATATGTTCAGGTTTTTATTGCCTTAAACTGCTTTTCAGTGCCTTTGTAACGTTTTCAATGTAACGGCAAAGAATTGTATTTAACCTCTGAATTACCATTTTCTAAATATTTCAACCATTTTAATACGTTCATTTTGGAGTTGTATACATGGGAAAATAGTTTATCCACTGAAATCATGAATTACTAGTCAGTAATAGCATGTTTAGTTTTTTTTTATTGCATTAATGTGCTTTTCAGCTCCTTAGTAGCCTTTTCAATGCAAATGGAAAGTTTTGTATGTAACCTCTCACCGATAAGTTTGTAATCAGTTTTACTAATCTAACACGGTCTCATAGATGGTTTATATATTGGAAAGTTGTTTTGGCACTGGAATTGTCCAATACGAGTCCATAAAAGTATGTTCAGGTTTTTATTGCCTTAAAGTGCTTTTCAGTTCCTTAGTAGCATTTGCAATGCAACTGCAAAGTTTTGTATGTAACCTCTCAGCGATAAGTTTGTAATTAGTTTTACTAATCTAACACGGTCTCATAGATGGTTTATACATTGGAAAGTTGTTTTGGCACTGGAATTGTCCAATACGGTAGGTGAGGGGTTAAGCCTCTCATAGTGAGAGGGCCCCCCCTAGTGGCGGAGATCTCCTCGGGCGTTGATCTCCCAAGCTCACTATAAATGTCCAACATCTAACTTCCAGAGCTCCCGGCCGAGAGCTTTATGTGCATTTTCCATACATTATTTGAACCCACTGCGGTTTTTCGAAAGGACAGTCAAGCCACAAATTATAGGCTTTATTCAAAAGTTAACTTCCTCTATTCTCACCCGCACGCTCATCTCCCGATTTTGGTCCACTTGCGCGCTGCCTCCAGTCTCTGCAGCGGTGTCGGTCTCTCCTCTCCCGGGTCCGGGACCTGCCATCCTCTCTCCCGCATCGCCCTCGCCGCGTCTTGAGCGCTGTTGTAAACTTTGAATCCTTCAGTCCAGTGCACTCTCAGTGTGTCCCTTGGGGATTGAAATCGAATCCCCCTCTCTTTTAGAATTTTTTTGATACCCGCATATCTCCGACGTTTAGCCGCCACTTCTGCTGCGTAGTCATGGTCAAAAGTCACTCGGTGACCCTCGACTTCCAGCGGCGTTCGCCAGGCCGTCTTGAGGACGTTCTCTTTAACCTCGAACCTCAAAAAGTTGACAATAATCGCTCTCGGGGGCTTGTTTGGTTGTGGTTTCGGTGCTAACGCCCTGTGCGCCCTTTGAATGTCCAGTTTAATATCCTCCGACATTCCCAGCTCCTTATGAATTAATTTGTCCACATATTCAGCGACCGAGTCTCCCTCTACTCCTTCTTTCAGCCCCCAGATTCGAACATTGCTTCTCCTTGACCTCCCTTCCAAGTCGGACAGTTTCTCTTGAAGCTTAGATTGTTGTTCGAGTGAAGCAGTGAGGATGTCCTGTACCTCTGTAGTCCATTCCTCCACCTCAACTGTACGTTCTTCTAGGATGTCGATTTCTTTCTTTTGCGCCCGCATGTCGACGCCCACGGACTCAAATTTTGTATTAGTTTCCTCTCGAAGGCTATCCAGCCCTTGCTTCATCTCCTCCATTTGCTTGCCAATTTTGTCCAGTTTGGCGTCCATTGTCCGCTGGCCTTTATCAATTTTAGCATGTATCTTGTCCATACCAGTAAGAAAGCTAGCCTGTAGCTCAATCACCCAGCTAGGTTGGTCGGCATCGCTAGCTACCGTTGCGTTAGCCCGTAGCACCTGTTCGTCTTCTTCCTCGTTGTACATATTTTCCGTCTGTTTCTCCGCTTTCTTCTTTTTCTCCTTTCCCTTTCCACTTTGCGAATTACTCATGGCGTCTATTCTTCAAAGTTCGAGTTGCAGCTTTAGGATTTTTTCCGTTTTTTTGCTTAATTGGCCGGGAGCTCTTCTCGTTTGCTGCCTATCGTCTCAGTTGCATACCGGAAGTCGTCTCATAGATGGTTTATATATTGGAAAGTTGTTTTGGCACTGGAATTGTCCAATACGAGTCCATAAAAGTATGTTCAGGTTTTTATTGCCTTAAAGTGCTTTTCAGTTCCTTAGTAGCATTTGCAATGCAACTGCAAAGTTTTGTATGTAACCTCTCAGCGATAAGTTTGTAATTAGTTTTACTAATCTAACACGGTCTCATAGATGGTTTATACATTGGAAAGTTGTTTTGGCACTAGAATTGTCCAATACAAGTCATAAAAGTATGTTCAGGTTTTTATTGCCTTAAAGTGCTTTTCAGTGCCTTTGTAACGTTTTCAATGCAGCAATACGTTTGTAATCAGTTTTACTAATCTAACACGGTCTCATAGATGGTTTATACATTGGAAAGTTCTTTTGGCACTAGAATTGTCCAATACAAGTCATAAAAGTATGTCAGGTTTTTATTGCCTTAAAGTGCTTTTCAGTGCCTTTTTAACGTTTTCAATGCAACGGCAAAGAATTGTATTTAACTTCTGAATAACCATTTCCTAAACATTTTCAACCATTTTAATATGTTCATTTTGGAGTTGAATACATGGGAAAAGAGTTTATGCACTGAAATGATGACATACTAGTCAGTAATAGCTTGTTTAGTTTTTTTATTGCCTTTTAAAGTGCTTTTCAGCTCCTTAGTAGCCTTTTCAATGCAAAGTTTTGTATGTAACCTCTCAGCGATAAGTTTTTAATCAGTTTTACACGGTCTCATAGATGGTTTATACATTGGAAAGTTGTTTTGGCATTGGAATTGTCCAATACAAATCCATATAATCCATAAAATCCATATGTTCAGGTTTTTATTGCCTTAAACTGCTTTTCAGTGCCTTTGTAACGTTTTCAATGTAACGGCAAAGAATTGTATTTAACCTCTGAATCACCATTTTCTAAATATTTCAACCATTTTAATATGTTCATTTTGGAGTTGTATACATGGGAAAATAGTTTATCCACTGTAATCATGAATTACTAGTCAGTAATAGCATGTTTAGTTTTTTTATTGCATTAATGTGCTTTTCAGCTCCTTAGTAGCCTTTTCAATGCAAATGGAAAGTTTTGTATGTAACCTCTCACCGATAAGTTTGTAATCAGTTTTACTAATCTAACACGGTCTCATAGATGGTTTATATATTGGAAAGTTGTTTTGGCACTGGAATTGTCCAATACGAGTCCATAAAAGTATGTTCAGGTTTTTATTGCCTTAAAGTGCTTTTCAGTTCCTTAGTAGCATTTGCAATGCAACTGCAAAGTTTTGTATGTAACCTCTCAGCGATAAGTTTGTAATTAGTTTTACTAATCTAACACGGTCTCATAGATGGTTTATACATTGGAAAGTTGTTTTGGCACTAGAATTGTCCAATACAAGTCATAAAAGTATGTTCAGGTTTTTATTGCCTTAAAGTGCTTTTCAGTGCCTTTGTAACGTTTTCAATGCAGCAATACGTTTGTAATCAGTTTTACTAATCTAACACGGTCTCATAGATGGTTTATACATTGGAAAGTTATTTTGGCACTAGAATTGTCCAATACAAGTCATAAAAGTATGTCAGGTTTTTATTGCCTTAAAGTGCTTTTCAGTGCCTTTTTAACGTTTTCAATGCAACGGCAAAGAATTGTATTTAACTTCTGAATAACCATTTCCTAAACATTTTCAACCATTTTAATATGTTCATTTTGGAGTTGAATACATGGGAAAAGAGTTTATGCACTGAAATCATGACATACTAGTCAGTAATAGCTTGTTTAGTTTTTTTATTGCCTTTTAAAGTGCTTTTCAGCTCCTTAGTAGCCTTTTCAATGCAAAGTTTTGTATGTAACCTCTCAGCGATAAGTTTTTAATCAGTTTTACACGGTCTCATAGATGGTTTATACATTGGAAAGTTGTTTTGGCATTGGAATTGTCCAATACAAATCCATATAATCCATAAAATCCATATGTTCAGGTTTTTATTGCCTTAAACTGCTTTTCAGTGCCTTTGTAACGTTTTCAATGTAACGGCAAAGAATTGTATTTAACCTCTGAATTACCATTTTCTAAATATTTCAACCATTTTAATACGTTCATTTTGGAGTTGTATACATGGGAAAATAGTTTATCCACTGAAATCATGAATTACTAGTCAGTAATAGCATGTTTAGTTTTTTTTTATTGCATTAATGTGCTTTTCAGCTCCTTAGTAGCCTTTTCAATGCAAATGGAAAGTTTTGTATGTAACCTCTCACCGATAAGTTTGTAATCAGTTTTACTAATCTAACACGGTCTCATAGATGGTTTATATATTGGAAAGTTGTTTTGGCACTGGAATTGTCCAATACGAGTCCATAAAAGTATGTTCAGGTTTTTATTGCCTTAAAGTGCTTTTCAGTTCCTTAGTAGCATTTGCAATGCAACTGCAAAGTTTTGTATGTAACCTCTCAGCGATAAGTTTGTAATTAGTTTTACTAATCTAACACGGTCTCATAGATGGTTTATACATTGGAAAGTTGTTTTGGCACTGGAATTGTCCAATACGGTAGGTGAGGGGTTAAGCCTCTCATAGTGAGAGGGCCCCCCCTAGTGGCGGAGATCTCCTCGGGCGTTGATCTCCCAAGCTCACTATAAATGTCCAACATCTAACTTCCAGAGCTCCCGGCCGAGAGCTTTATGTGCATTTTCCATACATTATTTGAACCCACTGCGGTTTTTCGAAAGGACAGTCAAGCCACAAATTATAGGCTTTATTCAAAAGTTAACTTCCTCTATTCTCACCCGCACGCTCATCTCCCGATTTTGGTCCACTTGCGCGCTGCCTCCAGTCTCTGCAGCGGTGTCGGTCTCTCCTCTCCCGGGTCCGGGACCTGCCATCCTCTCTCCCGCATCGCCCTCGCCGCGTCTTGAGCGCTGTTGTAAACTTTGAATCCTTCAGTCCAGTGCACTCTCAGTGTGTCCCTTGGGGATTGAAATCGAATCCCCCTCTCTTTTAGAATTTTTTTGATACCCGCATATCTCCGACGTTTAGCCGCCACTTCTGCTGCGTAGTCATGGTCAAAAGTCACTCGGTGACCCTCGACTTCCAGCGGCGTTCGCCAGGCCGTCTTGAGGACGTTCTCTTTAACCTCGAACCTCAAAAAGTTGACAATAATCGCTCTCGGGGGCTTGTTTGGTTGTGGTTTCGGTGCTAACGCCCTGTGCGCCCTTTGAATGTCCAGTTTAATATCCTCCGACATTCCCAGCTCCTTATGAATTAATTTGTCCACATATTCAGCGACCGAGTCTCCCTCTACTCCTTCTTTCAGCCCCCAGATTCGAACATTGCTTCTCCTTGACCTCCCTTCCAAGTCGGACAGTTTCTCTTGAAGCTTAGATTGTTGTTCGAGTGAAGCAGTGAGGATGTCCTGTACCTCTGTAGTCCATTCCTCCACCTCAACTGTACGTTCTTCTAGGATGTCGATTTCTTTCTTTTGCGCCCGCATGTCGACGCCCACGGACTCAAATTTTGTATTAGTTTCCTCTCGAAGGCTATCCAGCCCTTGCTTCATCTCCTCCATTTGCTTGCCAATTTTGTCCAGTTTGGCGTCCATTGTCCGCTGGCCTTTATCAATTTTAGCATGTATCTTGTCCATACCAGTAAGAAAGCTAGCCTGTAGCTCAATCACCCAGCTAGGTTGGTCGGCATCGCTAGCTACCGTTGCGTTAGCCCGTAGCACCTGTTCGTCTTCTTCCTCGTTGTACATATTTTCCGTCTGTTTCTCCGCTTTCTTCTTTTTCTCCTTTCCCTTTCCACTTTGCGAATTACTCATGGCGTCTATTCTTCAAAGTTCGAGTTGCAGCTTTAGGATTTTTTCCGTTTTTTTGCTTAATTGGCCGGGAGCTCTTCTCGTTTGCTGCCTATCGTCTCAGTTGCATACCGGAAGTCGTCTCATAGATGGTTTATATATTGGAAAGTTGTTTTGGCACTGGAATTGTCCAATACGAGTCCATAAAAGTATGTTCAGGTTTTTATTGCCTTAAAGTGCTTTTCAGTTCCTTAGTAGCATTTGCAATGCAACTGCAAAGTTTTGTATGTAACCTCTCAGCGATAAGTTTGTAATTAGTTTTACTAATCTAACACGGTCTCATAGATGGTTTATACATTGGAAAGTTGTTTTGGCACTAGAATTGTCCAATACAAGTCATAAAAGTATGTTCAGGTTTTTATTGCCTTAAAGTGCTTTTCAGTGCCTTTGTAACGTTTTCAATGCAGCAATACGTTTGTAATCAGTTTTACTAATCTAACACGGTCTCATAGATGGTTTATACATTGGAAAGTTATTTTGGCACTAGAATTGTCCAATACAAGTCATAAAAGTATGTCAGGTTTTTATTGCCTTAAAGTGCTTTTCAGTGCCTTTTTAACGTTTTCAATGCAACGGCAAAGAATTGTATTTAACTTCTGAATAACCATTTCCTAAACATTTTCAACCATTTTAATATGTTCATTTTGGAGTTGAATACATGGGAAAAGAGTTTATGCACTGAAATCATGACATACTAGTCAGTAATAGCTTGTTTAGTTTTTTTATTGCCTTTTAAAGTGCTTTTCAGCTCCTTAGTAGCCTTTTCAATGCAAAGTTTTGTATGTAACCTCTCAGCGATAAGTTTTTAATCAGTTTTACACGGTCTCATAGATGGTTTATACATTGGAAAGTTGTTTTGGCATTGGAATTGTCCAATACAAATCCATATAATCCATAAAATCCATATGTTCAGGTTTTTATTGCCTTAAACTGCTTTTCAGTGCCTTTGTAACGTTTTCAATGTAACGGCAAAGAATTGTATTTAACCTCTGAATTACCATTTTCTAAATATTTCAACCATTTTAATACGTTCATTTTGGAGTTGTATACATGGGAAAATAGTTTATCCACTGAAATCATGAATTACTAGTCAGTAATAGCATGTTTAGTTTTTTTTTATTGCATTAATGTGCTTTTCAGCTCCTTAGTAGCCTTTTCAATGCAAATGGAAAGTTTTGTATGTAACCTCTCACCGATAAGTTTGTAATCAGTTTTACTAATCTAACACGGTCTCATAGATGGTTTATATATTGGAAAGTTGTTTTGGCACTGGAATTGTCCAATACGAGTCCATAAAAGTATGTTCAGGTTTTTATTGCCTTAAAGTGCTTTTCAGTTCCTTAGTAGCATTTGCAATGCAACTGCAAAGTTTTGTATGTAACCTCTCAGCGATAAGTTTGTAATTAGTTTTACTAATCTAACACGGTCTCATAGATGGTTTATACATTGGAAAGTTGTTTTGGCACTGGAATTGTCCAATACGGTAGGTGAGGGGTTAAGCCTCTCATAGTGAGAGGGCCCCCCCTAGTGGCGGAGATCTCCTCGGGCGTTGATCTCCCAAGCTCACTATAAATGTCCAACATCTAACTTCCAGAGCTCCCGGCCGAGAGCTTTATGTGCATTTTCCATACATTATTTGAACCCACTGCGGTTTTTCGAAAGGACAGTCAAGCCACAAATTATAGGCTTTATTCAAAAGTTAACTTCCTCTATTCTCACCCGCACGCTCATCTCCCGATTTTGGTCCACTTGCGCGCTGCCTCCAGTCTCTGCAGCGGTGTCGGTCTCTCCTCTCCCGGGTCCGGGACCTGCCATCCTCTCTCCCGCATCGCCCTCGCCGCGTCTTGAGCGCTGTTGTAAACTTTGAATCCTTCAGTCCAGTGCACTCTCAGTGTGTCCCTTGGGGATTGAAATCGAATCCCCCTCTCTTTTAGAATTTTTTTGATACCCGCATATCTCCGACGTTTAGCCGCCACTTCTGCTGCGTAGTCATGGTCAAAAGTCACTCGGTGACCCTCGACTTCCAGCGGCGTTCGCCAGGCCGTCTTGAGGACGTTCTCTTTAACCTCGAACCTCAAAAAGTTGACAATAATCGCTCTCGGGGGCTTGTTTGGTTGTGGTTTCGGTGCTAACGCCCTGTGCGCCCTTTGAATGTCCAGTTTAATATCCTCCGACATTCCCAGCTCCTTATGAATTAATTTGTCCACATATTCAGCGACCGAGTCTCCCTCTACTCCTTCTTTCAGCCCCCAGATTCGAACATTGCTTCTCCTTGACCTCCCTTCCAAGTCGGACAGTTTCTCTTGAAGCTTAGATTGTTGTTCGAGTGAAGCAGTGAGGATGTCCTGTACCTCTGTAGTCCATTCCTCCACCTCAACTGTACGTTCTTCTAGGATGTCGATTTCTTTCTTTTGCGCCCGCATGTCGACGCCCACGGACTCAAATTTTGTATTAGTTTCCTCTCGAAGGCTATCCAGCCCTTGCTTCATCTCCTCCATTTGCTTGCCAATTTTGTCCAGTTTGGCGTCCATTGTCCGCTGGCCTTTATCAATTTTAGCATGTATCTTGTCCATACCAGTAAGAAAGCTAGCCTGTAGCTCAATCACCCAGCTAGGTTGGTCGGCATCGCTAGCTACCGTTGCGTTAGCCCGTAGCACCTGTTCGTCTTCTTCCTCGTTGTACATATTTTCCGTCTGTTTCTCCGCTTTCTTCTTTTTCTCCTTTCCCTTTCCACTTTGCGAATTACTCATGGCGTCTATTCTTCAAAGTTCGAGTTGCAGCTTTAGGATTTTTTCCGTTTTTTTGCTTAATTGGCCGGGAGCTCTTCTCGTTTGCTGCCTATCGTCTCAGTTGCATACCGGAAGTCGTCTCATAGATGGTTTATATATTGGAAAGTTGTTTTGGCACTGGAATTGTCCAATACGAGTCCATAAAAGTATGTTCAGGTTTTTATTGCCTTAAAGTGCTTTTCAGTTCCTTAGTAGCATTTGCAATGCAACTGCAAAGTTTTGTATGTAACCTCTCAGCGATAAGTTTGTAATTAGTTTTACTAATCTAACACGGTCTCATAGATGGTTTATACATTGGAAAGTTGTTTTGGCACTGGAATTGTCCAATACGAGTCCATAAAAGTATGTTCAGGTTTTTATTGCCTTAAAGTGCTTTTCAGTTCCTTAGTAGTATTTGCAATGCAACTGCAAAGTTTTGTATGTAACCTCTCAGCGATAAGTTTGTAATTAGTTTTACTAATCTAACACGGTCTCATAGATGGTTTATACATTGGAAAGTTGTTTTGGCACTAGAATTGTCCAATACAAGTCATAAAAGTATGTTCAGGTTTTTATTGCCTTAAAGTGCTTTTCAGTGCCTTTGTAACGTTTTCAATGCAGCAATACGTTTGTAATCAGTTTTACTAATCTAACACGGTCTCATAGATGGTTTATACATTGGAAAGTTCTTTTGGCATTAGAATTGTCCAATACAAGTCATAAAAGTATGTCAGGTTTTTATTGCCTTAAAGTGCTTTTCAGTGCCTTTTTAACGTTTTCAATGCAACGGCAAAGAATTGTATTTAACTTCTGAATAACCATTTCCTAAACATTTTCAACCATTTTAATATGTTCATTTTGGAGTTGAATACATGGGAAAAGAGTTTATGCACTGAAATCATGACATACTAGTCAGTAATAGCTTGTTTAGTTTTTTTATTGTCTTTTAAAGTGCTTTTCAGCTCCTTAGTAGCCTTTTCAATGCAAAGTTTTGTATGTAACCTCTCAGCGATAAGTTTTTAATCAGTTTTACACGGTCTCATAGATGGTTTATACATTGGAAAGTTGTTTTGGCATTGGAATTGTCCAATACAAATCCATATAATCCATAAAATCCATATGTTCTGGTTTTTATTGCCTTAAACTGCTTTTCAGTGCCTTTGTAACGTTTTCAATGTAACGGCAAAGAATTGTATTTAACCTCTGATTGACCATTTTCTAAATATTTCAACCATTTTAATATGTTCATTTTGGAGTTGTATACATGGGAAAAGAGTTTATCCACTGAAATCATGAATTACTAGTCAGTAATAGCATGTTTAGTTTTTTTATTGCATTAAAGTGCTTTTCAGCTCCTTAGTAGCCTTTTCAATGCAAATGAAAAGTTTTGTATGTAACCTCTCACCGATAAGTTTGTAATCAGTTTTACTAATCTAACACGGTCTCATAGATGGTTTATATATTGGAAAGTTGTTTTGGCACTGGAATTGTCCAATACGAGTCCATAAAAGTATGTTCAGGTTTTTATTGCCTTAAAGTGCTTTTCAGTTCCTTAGTAGCATTTGCAATGCAACTGCAAAGTTTTGTATGTAACCTCTCAGCGATAAGTTTGTAATTAGTTTTACTAATCTAACACGGTCTCATAGATGGTTTATACATTGGAAAGTTGTTTTGGCACTAGAATTGTCCAATACAAGTCATAAAAGTATGTTCAGGTTTTTATTGCCTTAAAGTGCTTTTCAGTGCCTTTGTAACGTTTTCAATGCAGCAATACGTTTGTAATCAGTTTTACTAATCTAACACGGTCTCATAGATGGTTTATACATTGGAAAGTTCTTTTGGCACTAGAATTGTCCAATACAAGTCATAAAAGTATGTCAGGTTTTTATTGCCTTAAAGTGCTTTTCAGTGCCTTTTTAACGTTTTCAATGCAACGGCAAAGAATTGTATTTAACTTCTGAATAACCATTTCCTAAACATTTTCAACCATTTTAATATGTTCATTTTGGAGTTGAATACATGGGAAAAGAGTTTATGCACTGAAATCATGACATACTAGTCAGTAATAGCTTGTTTAGTTTTTTTATTGCCTTTTAAAGTGCTTTTCAGCTCCTTAGTAGCCTTTTCAATGCAAAGTTTTGTATGTAACCTCTCAGCGATAAGTTTTTAATCAGTTTTACACGGTCTCATAGATGGTTTATACATTGGAAAGTTGTTTTGGCATTGGAATTGTCCAATACAAATCCATATAATCCATAAAATCCATATGTTCAGGTTTTTATTGCCTTAAACTGCTTTTCAGTGCCTTTGTAACGTTTTCAATGTAACGGCAAAGAATTGTATTTAACCTCTGAATTACCATTTTCTAAATATTTCAACCATTTTAATACGTTCATTTTGGAGTTGTATACATGGGAAAATAGTTTATCCACTGAAATCATGAATTACTAGTCAGTAATAGCATGTTTAGTTTTTTTTTATTGCATTAATGTGCTTTTCAGCTCCTTAGTAGCCTTTTCAATGCAAATGGAAAGTTTTGTATGTAACCTCTCCCCGATAAGTTTGTAATCAGTTTTACTAATCTAACACGGTCTCATAGATGGTTTATATATTGGAAAGTTGTTTTGGCACTGGAATTGTCCAATACGAGTCCATAAAAGTATGTTCAGGTTTTTATTGCCTTAAAGTGCTTTTCAGTTCCTTAGTAGCATTTGCAATGCAACTGCAAAGTTTTGTATGTAACCTCTCAGCGATAAGTTTGTAATTAGTTTTACTAATCTAACACGGTCTCATAGATGGTTTATACATTGGAAAGTTGTTTTGGCACTGGAATTGTCCAATACGGTAGGTGAGGGGTTAAGCCTCTCATAGTGAGAGGGCCCCCCCTAGTGGCGGAGATCTCCTCGGGCGTTGATCTCCCAAGCTCACTATAAATGTCCAACATCTAACTTCCAGAGCTCCCGGCCGAGAGCTTTATGTGCATTTTCCATACATTATTTGAACCCACTGCGGTTTTTCGAAAGGACAGTCAAGCCACAAATTATAGGCTTTATTCAAAAGTTAACTTCCTCTATTCTCACCCGCACGCTCATCTCCCGATTTTGGTCCACTTGCGCGCTGCCTCCAGTCTCTGCAGCGGTGTCGGTCTCTCCTCTCCCGGGTCCGGGACCTGCCATCCTCTCTCCCGCATCGCCCTCGCCGCGTCTTGAGCGCTGTTGTAAACTTTGAATCCTTCAGTCCAGTGCACTCTCAGTGTGTCCCTTGGGGATTGAAATCGAATCCCCCTCTCTTTTAGAATTTTTTTGATACCCGCATATCTCCGACGTTTAGCCGCCACTTCTGCTGCGTAGTCATGGTCAAAAGTCACTCGGTGACCCTCGACTTCCAGCGGCGTTCGCCAGGCCGTCTTGAGGACGTTCTCTTTAACCTCGAACCTCAAAAAGTTGACAATAATCGCTCTCGGGGGCTTGTTTGGTTGTGGTTTCGGTGCTAACGCCCTGTGCGCCCTTTGAATGTCCAGTTTAATATCCTCCGACATTCCCAGCTCCTTATGAATTAATTTGTCCACATATTCAGCGACCGAGTCTCCCTCTACTCCTTCTTTCAGCCCCCAGATTCGAACATTGCTTCTCCTTGACCTCCCTTCCAAGTCGGACAGTTTCTCTTGAAGCTTAGATTGTTGTTCGAGTGAAGCAGTGAGGATGTCCTGTACCTCTGTAGTCCATTCCTCCACCTCAACTGTACGTTCTTCTAGGATGTCGATTTCTTTCTTTTGCGCCCGCATGTCGACGCCCACGGACTCAAATTTTGTATTAGTTTCCTCTCGAAGGCTATCCAGCCCTTGCTTCATCTCCTCCATTTGCTTGCCAATTTTGTCCAGTTTGGCGTCCATTGTCCGCTGGCCTTTATCAATTTTAGCATGTATCTTGTCCATACCAGTAAGAAAGCTAGCCTGTAGCTCAATCACCCAGCTAGGTTGGTCGGCATCGCTAGCTACCGTTGCGTTAGCCCGTAGCACCTGTTCGTCTTCTTCCTCGTTGTACATATTTTCCGTCTGTTTCTCCGCTTTCTTCTTTTTCTCCTTTCCCTTTCCACTTTGCGAATTACTCATGGCGTCTATTCTTCAAAGTTCGAGTTGCAGCTTTAGGATTTTTTCCGTTTTTTTGCTTAATTGGCCGGGAGCTCTTCTCGTTTGCTGCCTATCGTCTCAGTTGCATACCGGAAGTCGTCTCATAGATGGTTTATATATTGGAAAGTTGTTTTGGCACTGGAATTGTCCAATACGAGTCCATAAAAGTATGTTCAGGTTTTTATTGCCTTAAAGTGCTTTTCAGTTCCTTAGTAGCATTTGCAATGCAACTGCAAAGTTTTGTATGTAACCTCTCAGCGATAAGTTTGTAATTAGTTTTACTAATCTAACACGGTCTCATAGATGGTTTATACATTGGAAAGTTGTTTTGGCACTGGAATTGTCCAATACGGTAGGTGAGGGGTTAAGCCTCTCATAGTGAGAGGGCCCCCCCTAGTGGCGGAGATCTCCTCGGGCGTTGATCTCCCAAGCTCACTATAAATGTCCAACATCTAACTTCCAGAGCTCCCGGCCGAGAGCTTTATGTGCATTTTCCATACATTATTTGAACCCACTGCGGTTTTTCGAAAGGACAGTCAAGCCACAAATTATAGGCTTTATTCAAAAGTTAACTTCCTCTATTCTCACCCGCACGCTCATCTCCCGATTTTGGTCCAATTGCGCGCTGCCTCCAGTCTCTGCAGCGGTGTCGGTCTCTCCTCTCCCGGGTCCGGGACCTGCCATCCTCTCTCCCGCATCGCCCTCGCCGCGTCTTGAGCGCTGTTGTAAACTTTTAATCCTTCAGTCCAGTGCACTCTCAGTGTGTCCCTTGGGGATTGAAATCGAATCCCCCTCTCTTTTAGAATTTTTTTGATACCCGCATATCTCCGACGTTTAGCCGCCACTTCTGCTGCGTAGTCATGGTCAAAAGTCACTCGGTGACCCTCGACTTCCAGCGGCGTTCGCCAGGCCGTCTTGAGGACGTTCTCTTTAACCTCAAACCTCAAAAAGTTGACAATAATCGCTCTCGGGGGCTTGTTTGGTTGTGGTTTCGGTGCTAACGCCCTGTGCGCCCTTTGAATGTCCAGTTTAATATCCTCCGACATTCCCAGCTCCTTATGAATTAATTTGTCCACATATTCAGCGACCGAGTCTCCCTCTACTCCTTCTTTCAGCCCCCAGATTCGAACATTGCTTCTCCTTGACCTCCCTTCCAAGTCGGACAGTTTCTCTTGAAGCTTAGATTGTTGTTCGAGTGAAGCAGTGAGGATGTCCTGTACCTCTGTAGTCCATTCCTCCACCTCAACTGTACGTTCTTCTAGGATGTCGATTTCTTTCTTTTGCGCCCGCATGTCGACGCCCACGGACTCAAATTTTGTATTAGTTTCCTCTCGAAGGCTATCCAGCCCTTGCTTCATCTCCTCCATTTGCTTGCCAATTTTGTCCAGTTTGGCGTCCATTGTCCGCTGGCCTTTATCAATTTTAGCATGTATCTTGTCCATACCAGTAAGAAAGCTAGCCTGTAGCTCAATCACCCAGCTAGGTTGGTCGGCATCGCTAGCTACCGTTGCGTTAGCCCGTAGCACCTGTTCGTCTTCTTCCTCGTTGTACATATTTTCCGTCTGTTTCTCCGCTTTCTTCTTTTTCTCCTTTCCCTTTCCACTTTGCGAATTACTCATGGCGTCTATTCTTCAAAGTTCGAGTTGCAGCTTTAGGATTTTTTCTGTTTTTTTGCTTAATTGGCCGGGAGCTCTTCTCGTTTGCTGCCTATCGTCTCAGTTGCATACCGGAAGTCGTCTCATAGATGGTTTATATATTGGAAAGTTGTTTTGGCACTGGAATTGTCCAATACGAGTCCATAAAAGTATGTTCAGGTTTTTATTGCCTTAAAGTGCTTTTCAGTTCCTTAGTAGCATTTGCAATGCAACTGCAAAGTTTTGTATGTAACCTCTCAGCGATAAGTTTGTAATTAGTTTTACTAATCTAACACGGTCTCATAGATGGTTTATACATTGGAAAGTTGTTTTGGCACTGGAATTGTCCAATACGGTAGGTGAGGGGTTAAGCCTCTCATAGTGAGAGGGCCCCCCCTAGTGGCGGAGATCTCCTCGGGCGTTGATCTCCCAAGCTCACTATAAATGTCCAACATCTAACTTCCAGAGCTCCCGGCCGAGAGCTTTATGTGCATTTTCCATACATTATTTTAACCCACTGCGGTTTTTCGAAAGGACAGTCAAGCCACAAATTATAGGCTTTATTCAAAAGTTAACTTCCTCTATTCTCACCCGCACGCTCATCTCCCGATTTTGGTCCAATTGCGCGCTGCCTCCAGTCTCTGCAGCGGTGTCGGTCTCTCCTCTCCCGGGTCCGGGACCTGCCATCCTCTCTCCCGCATCGCCCTCGCCGCGTCTTGAGCGCTGTTGTAAACTTTTAATCCTTCAGTCCAGTGCACTCTCAGTGTGTCCCTTGGGGATTGAAATCGAATCCCCCTCTCTTTTAGAATTTTTTTGATACCCGCATATCTCCGACGTTTAGCCGCCACTTCTGCTGCGTAGTCATGGTCAAAAGTCACTCGGTGACCCTCGACTTCCAGCGGCGTTCGCCAGGCCGTCTTGAGGACGTTCTCTTTAACCTCAAACCTCAAAAAGTTGACAATAATCGCTCTCGGGGGCTTGTTTGGTTGTGGTTTCGGTGCTAACGCCCTGTGCGCCCTTTGAATGTCCAGTTTAATATCCTCCGACATTCCCAGCTCCTTATGAATTAATTTGTCCACATATTCAGTGACCGAGTCTCCCTCTACTCCTTCTTTCATCCCCCAGATTCGAACATTGCTTCTCCTTGACCTCCCTTCCAAGTCGGACAGTTTCTCTTGAAGCTTAGATTGTTGTTCGAGTGAAGCAGTGAGGATGTCCTGTACCTCTGTAGTCCATTCCTCCACCTCAACTGTACGTTCTTCTAGGATGTCGATTTCTTTCTTTTGCGCCCGCATGTCGACGCCCACGGACTCAAATTTTGTATTAGTTTCCTCTCGAAGGCTATCCAGCCCTTGCTTCATCTCCTCCATTTGCTTGCCAATTTTGTCCAGTTTGGCGTCCATTGTCCGCTGGCCTTTATCAATTTTAGCATGTATCTTGTCCATACCAGTAAGAAAGCTAGCCTGTAGCTCAATCACCCAGCTAGGTTGGTCGGCATTGCTAGCTACCGTTGCGTTAGCCCGTAGCACCTGTTCGTCTTCTTCCTCGTTGTACATATTTTCCGTCTGTTTCTCCGCTTTCTTCTTTTTCTCCTTTCCCTTTCCACTTTGCGAATTACTCATGGCGTCTATTCTTCAAAGTTCGAGTTGCAGCTTTAGGATTTTTTCCGTTTTTTTGCTTAATTGGCCGGGAGCTCTTCTCGTTTGCTGCCTATCGTCTCAGTTGCATACCGGAAGTCGTCTCATAGATGGTTTATATATTGGAAAGTTGTTTTGGCACTGGAATTGTCCAATACGAGTCCATAAAAGTATGTTCAGGTTTTTATTGCCTTAAAGTGCTTTTCAGTTCCTTAGTAGCATTTGCAATGCAACTGCAAAGTTTTGTATGTAACCTCTCAGCGAT
Organism: Neosalanx taihuensis; assembly: GCA_030340665.1. NCBI lineage: Eukaryota > Metazoa > Chordata > Actinopteri > Osmeriformes > Salangidae > Neosalanx > Neosalanx taihuensis. The sequence continues at coordinate 2,793,066 of CM059312.1, forward strand.
AAGTTTGTAATTAGTTTTACTAATCTAACACGGTCTCATAGATGGTTTATACATTGGAAAGTTGTTTTGGCACTGGAATTGTCCAATACGAGTCCATAAAAGTATGTTCAGGTTTTTATTGCCTTAAAGTGCTTTTCAGTTCCTTAGTAGTATTTGCAATGCAACTGCAAAGTTTTGTATGTAACCTCTCAGCGATAAGTTTGTAATTAGTTTTACTAATCTAACACGGTCTCATAGATGGTTTATACATTGGAAAGTTGTTTTGGCACTAGAATTGTCCAATACAAGTCATAAAAGTATGTTCAGGTTTTTATTGCCTTAAAGTGCTTTTCAGTGCCTTTGTAACGTTTTCAATGCAGCAATACGTTTGTAATCAGTTTTACTAATCTAACACGGTCTCATAGATGGTTTATACATTGGAAAGTTCTTTTGGCACTAGAATTGTCCAATACAAGTCATAAAAGTATGTCAGGTTTTTATTGCCTTAAAGTGCTTTTCAGTGCCTTTTTAACGTTTTCAATGCAACGGCAAAGAATTGTATTTAACTTCTGAATAACCATTTCCTAAACATTTTCAACCATTTTAATATGTTCATTTTGGAGTTGAATACATGGGAAAAGAGTTTATGCACTGAAATCATGACATACTAGTCAGTAATAGCTTGTTTAGTTTTTTTATTGTCTTTTAAAGTGCTTTTCAGCTCCTTAGTAGCCTTTTCAATGCAAAGTTTTGTATGTAACCTCTCAGCGATAAGTTTTTAATCAGTTTTACACGGTCTCATAGATGGTTTATACATTGGAAAGTTGTTTTGGCATTGGAATTGTCCAATACAAATCCATATAATCCATAAAATCCATATGTTCTGGTTTTTATTGCCTTAAACTGCTTTTCAGTGCCTTTGTAACGTTTTCAATGTAACGGCAAAGAATTGTATTTAACCTCTGATTGACCATTTTCTAAATATTTCAACCATTTTAATATGTTCATTTTGGAGTTGTATACATGGGAAAAGAGTTTATCCACTGAAATCATGAATTACTAGTCAGTAATAGCATGTTTAGTTTTTTTATTGCATTAAAGTGCTTTTCAGCTCCTTAGTAGCCTTTTCAATGCAAATGGAAAGTTTTGTATGTAACCTCTCAGCGATAAGTTTGTAATCAGTTTTACTAATCTAACACGGTCTCATAGATGGTTTATATATTGGAAAGTTGTTTTGGCACTTGAACTCCTCCACTCCTCCTTGACAGGCGGATCGGTGCAGCGTCTGCAGTGATGCAGTCTCTGTACCGGACTGTCGTGGTGAAGAAGGAGCTAAGCCGCAAGGCGAAACTCTCGATTTACCGGTCAATCTACATTCCTACTCTCACCTATGGTCATGAGCTTTGGGTCATGACCGAAAGGACAAGATCGCGGATACAAGCGGTCGAAATGAGTTTCCTCCGCAGGGTGGCTGGGCGCTCCCTTAGAGATAGGGTGAGGAGCTCGGTCACTCGGGAGGAGCTCGGAGTAGAACCGCTACTCCTTCACGTCGAGAGGAGCCAGTTGAGGTGGCTCGGGCATCTGTTTAGGATGCCTCCTGGACGCCTCCCCCGGGAGGTGTTCCAGGCATGTCCCACCGGGAGGCGGCCCCGGGGAAGACCTAGGACACGCTGGAGGGACTATGTCTCTCGGCTGGCCTGGGAACGCCTCGGGATCCCCCCGGAGGAGCTGGAGGAGGTGTGTGCGGTGAGGGAAGTCTGGGCTTCCCTGCTCAGACTGCTGCCCCCGCGACCCGGCCCCGGATAAGCGGAAGATAATGGATGGATGGATGGATGTTTTGGCACTGGAATTGTCCAATACGAGTCCATAAAAGTATGTTCAGGTTTTTATTGCCTTAAAGTGCTTTTCAGTTCCTTAGTAGCATTTGCAATGCAACTGCAAAGTTTTGTATGTAACCTCTCAGCGATAAGTTTGTAATTAGTTTTACTAATCTAACACGGTCTCATAGATGGTTTATACATTGGAAAGTTGTTTTGGCACTAGAATTGTCCAATACAAGTCATAAAAGTATGTTCAGGTTTTTATTGCCTTAAAGTGCTTTTCAGTGCCTTTTTAACGTTTTCAATGCAATGGCAAAGAATTTTATTTAACTTCTAAATAACCATTTCCTAAACATTTTCAACCATTTTAATATGTTCATTTTGGAGTTGAATACATGGGAAAAGAGTTTATGCACTGAAATCATGACTTACTAGTCAGTAATAGCGTGTTTAGTTTTTTTATTGCCTTAAAGTGCTTTTCAGCTCCTTAGTAGCCTTTTCAATGCAAAGTTTTGTATGTAACCTCTCAGCGATAAGTTTGTAATCAGTTTTACACAATCTCATAGATGGTTTATACATTGGAAAGTTGTTTTGGCATTGGAATTGTCCAATACAAATCCATATAATCCATAAAATCCATATGTTCAGGTTTTTATTGCCTTAAACTGCTTTTCAGTGCCTTTGTAACGTTTTCAATGTAACGGCAAAGAATTGTATTTAACCTCTGATTGACCATTTTCTAAATATTTCAACCATTTTAATATGATCATTTTGGAGTTGTATACATGGGAAAAGAGTTTATCCACTGAAATCATGAATTACTAGTCAGTAATAGCATGTTTAGTTTTTTTATTGCATTAAAGTGCTTTTCAGCTCCTTAGTAGCCTTTTCAATGCAAATGGAAAGTTTTGTATGTAACCTCTCAGCGATAAGTTTGTAATCAGTTTTACTAATCTAACACGGTCTCATAGATGGTTTATATATTGGAAAGTTGTTTTGGCACTGGAATTGTCCAATACGAGTCCATAAAAGTATGTTCAGGTTTTTATTGCCTTAAAGTGCTTTTCAGTTCCTTAGTAGCATTTGCAATGCAACTGCAAAGTTTTGTATGTAACCTCTCAGCGATAAGTTTGTAATTAGTTTTACTAATCTAACACGGTCTCATAGATGGTTTATACATTGGAAAGTTGTTTTGGCACTAGAATTGTCCAATACAAGTCATAAAAGTATGTTCAGGTTTTTATTGCCTTAAAGTGCTTTTCAGTGCCTTTGTAACGTTTTCAATGCAGCGATAAGTTTGTAATCAGTTTTACCAATCTAACACGGTCTCATAGATGGTTTATACATTGGAAAGTTGTTTTGGCACTAGAATTGTCCAATACAAGTCATAAAAGTATGTTCAGGTTTTTATTGCCTTAAAGTGCTTTTCAGTGCCTTTGTAACGTTTTCAATGCAGCGATAAGTTTGTAATAAGTTTTACTAATCTAACACGGTCTCATAGATGGTTTATATATTGGAAAGTTGTTTTGGCACTGAAATTGTCCAATACGAGTCCATAAAAGTATGTTCAGGTTTTTATTGCCTTAAAGTGCTTTTCAGTTCCTTAGTAGCATTTGCAATGCAACTGCAAAGTTTTGTATGTAACCTCTCAGCGATAAGTTTGTAATTAGTTTTACTAATCTAACACGGTCTCATAGATGGTTTATACATTGGAAAGTTGTTTTGGCACTGGAATTGTCCAGTACGAGTCCATAAAAGTATGTTTAGGTTTTTATTGCCTTAAAGTGCTTTTCAGTGCCTTTGTAACGTTTTCAATGCAACGGCAAAGAATTGTATTTAACTTCTGAATAACCATTTCCTAAACATTTTCAACCATTTTAATATGTTAATTTTGGAGTTGAATACATGGGAAAAGAGTTTATGCACTGAAATCATGACATACTAGTCAGTAATAGCTTGTTTAGTTTTTTTATTGCCTTTTAAAGTGCTTTTCAGCTCCTTAGTAGCCTTTTCAATGCAAAGTTTTGTATGTAACCTCTCAGCGATAAGTTTTTAATCAGTTTACACGGTCTCATAGATGGTTTATACATTGGAAAGTTGTTTTGGCATTGGAATTGTCCAATACAAATCCATATAATCCATAAAATCCATATGTTCTGGTTTTTATTGCCTTAAACTGCTTTTTAGTGCCTTTGTAACGTTTTCAATGTAACGGCAAAGAATTGTATTTAACCTCTGATTGACCATTTTCTAAATATTTCAACCATTTTAATATGTTCATTTTGGAGTTGTATACATGGGAAAAGAGTTTATCCACTGAAATCATGAATTACTAGTCAGTAATAGCATGTTTAGTTTTTTTATTGCATTAAAGTGCTTTTCAGCTCCTTAGTAGCCTTTTCAATGCAAATGGAAAGTTTTGTATGTAACCTCTCACCGATAAGTTTGTAATCAGTTTTACTAATCTAACACGGTCTCATAGATGGTTTATATATTGGAAAGTTGTTTTGGCACTGGAATTGTCCAATACGAGTCCATAAAAGTATGTTCAGGTTTTTATTGCCTTAAAGTGCTTTTCAGTGCCTTTGTAACGTTTTCAATGCAGCGATAAGTTTGTAATCAGTTTTACTAATCTAACACGGTCTCATAGATGGTTTATATATTGGAAAGTTGTTTTGGCACTGGAATTGTCCAATACGAGTCCATAAAAGTATGTTCAGGTTTTTATTGCCTTAAAGTGCTTTTCAGTTCCTTAGTAGTATTTGCAATGCAACTGCAAAGTTTTGTATGTAACCTCTCAGCGATAAGTTTGTAATTAGTTTTACTAATCTAACACGGTCTCATAGATGGTTTATACATTGGAAAGTTGTTTTGGCACTAGAATTGTCCAATACAAGTCATAAAAGTATGTTTAGGTTTTTATTGCCTTAAAGTGCTTTTCAGTGCCTTTGTAACGTTTTCAATGCAACGGCAAAGAATTGTATTTAACTTCTGAATAACCATTTCCTAAACATTTTCAACCATTTTAATATGTTCATTTTGGAGTTGAATACATGGGAAAAGAGTTTATGCACTGAAATCATGACATACTAGTCAGTAATAGCTTGTTTAGTTTTTTTTATTGCCTTTTAAAGTGCTTTTCAGCTCCTTAGTAGCCTTTTCAATGCAAAGTTTCTTATGTAACCTCTCAGCGATAAGTTTTTAATCAGTTTACACGGTCTCATAGATGGTTTATACATTGGAAAGTTGTTTTGGCATTGGAATTGTCCAATACAAATCCATATAATCCATAAAATCCATATGTTCTGGTTTTTATTGCCTTAAACTGCTTTTTAGTGCCTTTGTAACGTTTTCAATGTAACGGCAAAGAATTGTATTTAACCTCTGATTGACCATTTTCTAAATATTTCAACCATTTTAATATGTTCATTTTGGAGTTGTATACATGGGAAAAGAGTTTATCCACTGAAATCATGAATTACTAGTCAGTAATAGCATGTTTAGTTTTTTTATTGCATTAAAGTGCTTTTCAGCTCCTTAGTAGCCTTTTCAATGCAAATGGAAAGTTTTGTATGTAACCTCTCACCGATAAGTTTGTAATCAGTTTTACTAATCTAACACGGTCTCATAGATGGTTTATATATTGGAAAGTTGTTTTGGCACTGGAATTGTCCAATACGAGTCCATAAAAGTATGTTCAGGTTTTTATTGCCTTAAAGTGCTTTTCAGTGCCTTTGTAACGTTTTCAATGCAGCGATAAGTTTGTAATCAGTTTTACTAATCTAACACGGTCTCATAGATGGTTTATATATTGGAAAGTTGTTTTGGCACTGGAATTGTCCAATACGAGTCCATAAAAGTATGTTCAGGTTTTTATTGCCTTAAAGTGCTTTTCAGTGCCTTTGTAACGTTTTCAATGCAGCGATAAGTTTGTAATCAGTTTTACTAATCTAACACGGTCTCATAGATGGTTTATATATTGGAAAGTTGTTTTGGCACTGGAATTGTCCAATACGAGTCCATAAAAGTATGTTCAGGTTTTTATTGCCTTAAAGTGCTTTTCAGTTCCTTAGTAGCATTTGCAATGCAACTGCAAAGTTTTGTATGTAACCTCTCAGCGATAAGTTTGTAATTAGTTTTACTAATCTAACACGGTCTCATAGATGGTTTATACATTGGAAAGTTGTTTTGGCACTAGAATTGTCCAATACAAGTCATAAAAGTATGTTCAGGTTTTTATTGCCTTAAAGTGCTTTTCAGTGCCTTTGTAACGTTTTCAATGCAGCGATAAGTTTGTAATCAGTTTTACTAACCTAACACGGTCTCATAGATGGTTTATACATTGGAAAGTTGTTTTGGCACTAGAATTGTCCAATACAAGTCATAAAAGTATGTTCAGGTTTTTATTGCCTTAAAGTGCTTTTCAGTGCCTTTTTAACGTTTTCAATGCAATGGCAAAGAATTGTATTTAACTTCTGAATAACCATTTCCTAAACATTTTCAACCATTTTAATATGTTCATTTTGGAGTTGTATACATGGGAAAATAGTTTATCCACTGTAATCATGAATTACTAGTCAGTAATAGCATGTTTAGTTTTTTTATTGCATTAAAGTGCTTTTCAGCTCCTTAGTAGCCTTTTCAATGCAAATGGAAAGTTTTGTATGTAACCTCTCACCGATAAGTTTGTAATCAGTTTTACTAATCTAACACGGTCTCATAGATGGTTTATATATTGGAAAGTTGTTTTGGCACTAGAATTGTCCAATACAAGTCATAAAAGTATGTTCAGGTTTTTATTGCCTTAAAGTGCTTTTCAGTGCCTTTGTAACGTTTTCAATGCAGCGATAAGTTTGTAATCAGTTTTACTAACCTAACACGGTCTCATAGATGGTTTATACATTGGAAAGTTGTTTTGGCACTAGAATTGTCCAATACAAGTCATAAAAGTATGTTCAGGTTTTTATTGCCTTAAAGTGCTTTTCAGTGCCTTTTTAACGTTTTCAATGCAATGGCAAAGAATTGTATTTAACTTCTGAATAACCATTTCCTAAACATTTTCAACCATTTTAATATGTTCATTTTGGAGTTGTATACATGGGAAAATAGTTTATCCACTGTAATCATGAATTACTAGTCAGTAATAGCATGTTTAGTTTTTTTATTGCATTAAAGTGCTTTTCAGCTCCTTAGTAGCCTTTTCAATGCAAATGGAAAGTTTTGTATGTAACCTCTCACCGATAAGTTTGTAATCAGTTTTACTAATCTAACACGGTCTCATAGATGGTTTATATATTGGAAAGTTGTTTTGGCACTGGAATTGTCCAATACGAGTCCATAAAAGTATGTTCAGGTTTTTATTGCCTTAAAGTGCTTTTCAGTGCCTTTGTAACGTTTTCAATGCAGTGATAAGTTTGTAATCAGTTTTACTAATCTAACACGGTCTCATAGATGGTTTATATATTGGAAAGTTGTTTTGGCACTGGAATTGTCCAATACGAGTCCATAAAAGTATGTTCAGGTTTTTATTGCCTTAAAGTGCTTTTCAGTTCCTTAGTAGCATTTGCAATGCAACTGCAAAGTTTTGTATGTAACCTCTCAGCGATAAGTTTGTAATTAGTTTTACTAATCTAACACGGTCTCATAGATGGTTTATACATTGGAAAGTTGTTTTGGCACTGGAATTGTCCAATACGAGTCCATAAAAGTATGTTCAGGTTTTTATTGCCTTAAAGTGCTTTTCAGTTCCTTAGTAGTATTTGCAATGCAACTGCAAAGTTTTGTATGTAACCTCTCAGCGATAAGTTTGTAATTAGTTTTACTAATCTAACACGGTCTCATAGATGGTTTATACATTGGAAAGTTGTTTTGGCACTAGAATTGTCCAATACAAGTCATAAAAGTATGTTTAGGTTTTTATTGCCTTAAAGTGCTTTTCAGTGCCTTGGTAACGTTTTCAATGCAACGGCAAAGAATTGTATTTAACTTCTGAATAACCATTTCCTAAACATTTTCAACCATTTTAATATGTTCATTTTGGAAGTGAATACATGGGAAAAGAGTTTATGCACTGAAATCATGACATACTAGTCAGTAATAGCTTGTTTAGTTTTTTTATTGCCTTTTAAAGTGCTTTTCAGCTCCTTAGTAGCCTTTTCAATGCAAAGTTTTGTATGTAACCTCTCAGCGATAAGTTTTTAATCAGTTTACACGGTCTCATAGATGGTTTATACATTGGAAAGTTGTTTTGGCATTGGAATTGTCCAATACAAATCCATATAATCCATAAAATCCATATGTTCTGGTTTTTATTGCCTTAAACTGCTTTTTAGTGCCTTTGTAACGTTTTCAATGTAACGGCAAAGAATTGTATTTAACCTCTGATTGACCATTTTCTAAATATTTCAACCATTTTAATATGTTCATTTTGGAGTTGTATACATGGGAAAAGAGTTTATCCACTGAAATCATGAATTACTAGTCAGTAATAGCATGTTTAGTGTTTTTATTGCATTAAAGTGCTTTTCAGCTCCTTAGTAGCCTTTTCAATGCAAATGGAAAGTTTTGTATGTAACCTCTCACCGATAAGTTTGTAATCAGTTTTACTAATCTAACACGGTCTCATAGATGGTTTATATATTAGAAAGTTGTTTTGGCACTGGAATTGTCCAATACGAGTCCATAAAAGTATGTTCAGGTTTTTATTGCCTTAAAGTGCTTTTCAGTGCCTTTGTAACGTTTTCAATGCAGCGATAAGTTTGTAATCAGTTTTACTAATCTAACACGGTCTCATAGATGGTTTATATATTGGAAAGTTGTTTTGGCACTGGAATTGTCCAATACGAGTCCATAAAAGTATGTTCAGGTTTTTATTGCCTTAAAGTGCTTTTCAGTTCCTTAGTAGCATTTGCAATGCAACTGCAAAGTTTTGTATGTAACCTCTCAGCGATAAGTTTGTAATTAGTTTTACTAATCTAACACGGTCTCATAGATGGTTTATACATTGGAAAGTTGTTTTGGCACTGGAATTGTCCAATACGAGTCCATAAAAGTATGTTCAGGTTTTTATTGCCTTAAAGTGCTTTTCAGTTCCTTAGTAGTATTTGCAATGCAACTGCAAAGTTTTGTATGTAACCTCTCAGCGATAAGTTTGTAATTAGTTTTACTAATCTAACACGGTCTCATAGATGGTTTATACATTGGAAAGTTGTTTTGGCACTAGAATTGTCCAATACAAGTCATAAAAGTATGTTTAGGTTTTTATTGCCTTAAAGTGCTTTTCAGTGCCTTTGTAACGTTTTCAATGCAACGGCAAAGAATTGTATTTAACTTCTGAATAACCATTTCCTAAACATTTTCAACCATTTTAATATGTTCATTTTGGAGTTGAATACATGGGAAAAGAGTTTATGCACTGAAATCATGACATACTAGTCAGTAATAGCTTGTTTAGTTTTTTTTATTGCCTTTTGAAGTGCTTTTCAGCTCCTTAGTAGCCTTTTCAATGCAAAGTTTTGTATGTAACCTCTCAGCGATAAGTTTTTAATCAGTTTTACACGGTCTCATAGATGGTTTATACATTGGAAAGTTGTTTTGGCATTGGAATTGTCCAATACAAATCCATATAATCCATAAAATCCATATGTTCTGGTTTTTATTGCCTTAAACTGCTTTTCAGTGCCTTTGTAACGTTTTCAATGTAACGGCAAAGAATTGTATTTAACCTCTGATTGACCATTTTCTAAATATTTCAACCATTTTAATATTTTCATTTTGGAGTTGTATACATGGGAAAAGAGTTTATCCACTGAAATCATGAATTACTAGTCAGTAATAGCATGTTTAGTTTTTTTATTGCATTAAAGTGCTTTTCAGCTCCTTAGTAGCCTTTTCAATGCAAATGGAAAGTTTTGTATGTAACCTCTCACCGATAAGTTTGTAATCAGTTTTACTAATCTAACACGGTCTCATAGATGGTTTATATATTGGAAAGTTGTTTTGGCACTGGAATTGTCCAATACGAGTCCATAAAAGTATGTTCAGGTTTTTATTGCCTTAAAGTGCTTTTCAGTTCCTTAGTAGTATTTGCAATGCAACTGCAAAGTTTTGTATGTAACCTCTCAGCGATAAGTTTGTAATTAGTTTTACTAATCTAACACGGTCTCATAGATGGTTTATACATTGGAAAGTTGTTTTGGCACTAGAATTGTCCAATACAAGTCATAAAAGTATGTTTAGGTTTTTATTGCCTTAAAGTGCTTTTCAGTGCCTTTGTAACGTTTTCAATGCAACGGCAAAGAATTGTATTTAACTTCTGAATAACCATTTCCTAAACATTTTCAACTATTTTAATATGTTCATTTTGGAGTTGAATACATGGGAAAAGAGTTTATGCACTGAAATCATGACATACTAGTCAGTAATAGCTTGTTTAGTTTTTTTATTGCCTTTTAAAGTGCTTTTCAGCTCCTTAGTAGCCTTTTCAATGCAAAGTTTTGTATGTAACCTCTCAGCGATAAGTTTTTAATCAGTGTACACGGTCTCATAGATGGTTTATACATTGGAAAGTTGTTTTGGCATTGGAATTGTCCAATACAAATCCATATAATCCATAAAATCCATATGTTCTGGTTTTTATTGCCTTAAACTGCTTTTTAGTGCCTTTGTAACGTTTTCAATGTAACGGCAAAGAATTGTATTTAACCTCTGATTGACCATTTTCTAAATATTTCAACCATTTTAATATGTTCATTTTGGAGTTGTATACATGGGAAAAGAGTTTATCCACTGAAATCATGAATTACTAGTCAGTAATAGCATGTTTAGTGTTTTTATTGCATTAAAGTGCTTTTCAGCTCCTTAGTAGCCTTTTCAATGCAAATGGAAAGTTTTGTATGTAACCTCTCACCGATAAGTTTGTAATCAGTTTTACTAATCTAACACGGTCTCATAGATGGTTTATATATTGGAAAGTTGTTTTGGCACTGGAATTGTCCAATACGAGTCCATAAAAGTATGTTCAGGTTTTTATTGCCTTAAAGTGCTTTTCAGTGCCTTTGTAACGTTTTCAATGCAGCGATAAGTTTGTAATCAGTTTTACTAATCTAACACGGTCTCATAGATGGTTTATATATTGGAAAGTTGTTTTGGCACTGGAATTGTCCAATACGAGTCCATAAAAGTATGTTCAGGTTTTTATTGCCTTAAAGTGCTTTTCAGTTCCTTAGTAGCATTTGCAATGCAACTGCAAAGTTTTGTATGTAACCTCTCAGCGATAAGTTTGTAATTAGTTTTACTAATCTAACACGGTCTCATAGATGGTTTATACATTGGAAAGTTGTTTTGGCACTGGAATTGTCCAATACGGTAGGTGAGGGGTTAAGCCTCTCATAGTGAGAGGGCCCCCCCTAGTGGCGGAGATCTCCTCGGGCGTTGATCTCCCAAGCTCACTATAAATGTCCAACATCTAACTTCCAGAGCTCCCGGCCGAGAGCTTTATGTGCATTTTCCATACATTATTTGAACCCACTGCGGTTTTTCGAAAGGACAGTCAAGCCACAAATTATAGGCTTTATTCAAAAGTTAACTTCCTCTATTCTCACCCGCACGCTCATCTCCCGATTTTGGTCCACTTGCGCGCTGCCTCCAGTCTCTGCAGCGGTGTCGGTCTCTCCTCTCCCGGGTCCGGGACCTGCCATCCTCTCTCCCGCATCGCCCTCGCCGCGTCTTGAGCGCTGTTGTAAACTTTGAATCCTTCAGTCCAGTGCACTCTCAGTGTGTCCCTTGGGGATTGAAATCGAATCCCCCTCTCTTTTAGAATTTTTTTGATACCCGCATATCTCCGACGTTTAGCCGCCACTTCTGCTGCGTAGTCATGGTCAAAAGTCACTCGGTGACCCTCGACTTCCAGCGGCGTTCGCCAGGCCGTCTTGAGGACGTTCTCTTTAACCTCGAACCTCAAAAAGTTGACAATAATCGCTCTCGGGGGCTTGTTTGGTTGTGGTTTCGGTGCTAACGCCCTGTGCGCCCTTTGAATGTCCAGTTTAATATCCTCCGACATTCCCAGCTCCTTATGAATTAATTTGTCCACATATTCAGCGACCGAGTCTCCCTCTACTCCTTCTTTCAGCCCCCAGATTCGAACATTGCTTCTCCTTGACCTCCCTTCCAAGTCGGACAGTTTCTCTTGAAGCTTAGATTGTTGTTCGAGTGAAGCAGTGAGGATGTCCTGTACCTCTGTAGTCCATTCCTCCACCTCAACTGTACGTTCTTCTAGGATGTCGATTTCTTTCTTTTGCGCCCGCATGTCGACGCCCACGGACTCAAATTTTGTATTAGTTTCCTCTCGAAGGCTATCCAGCCCTTGCTTCATCTCCTCCATTTGCTTGCCAATTTTGTCCAGTTTGGCGTCCATTGTCCGCTGGCCTTTATCAATTTTAGCATGTATCTTGTCCATACCAGTAAGAAAGCTAGCCTGTAGCTCAATCACCCAGCTAGGTTGGTCGGCATCGCTAGCTACCGTTGCGTTAGCCCGTAGCACCTGTTCGTCTTCTTCCTCGTTGTACATATTTTCCGTCTGTTTCTCCGCTTTCTTCTTTTTCTCCTTTCCCTTTCCACTTTGCGAATTACTCATGGCGTCTATTCTTCAAAGTTCGAGTTGCAGCTTTAGGATTTTTTCCGTTTTTTTGCTTAATTGGCCGGGAGCTCTTCTCGTTTGCTGCCTATCGTCTCAGTTGCATACCGGAAGTCGTCTCATAGATGGTTTATATATTGGAAAGTTGTTTTGGCACTGGAATTGTCCAATACGAGTCCATAAAAGTATGTTCAGGTTTTTATTGCCTTAAAGTGCTTTTCAGTTCCTTAGTAGCATTTGCAATGCAACTGCAAAGTTTTGTATGTAACCTCTCAGCGATAAGTTTGTAATTAGTTTTACTAATCTAACACGGTCTCATAGATGGTTTATACATTGGAAAGTTGTTTTGGCACTGGAATTGTCCAATACGAGTCCATAAAAGTATGTTCAGGTTTTTATTGCCTTAAAGTGCTTTTCAGTTCCTTAGTAGTATTTGCAATGCAACTGCAAAGTTTTGTATGTAACCTCTCAGCGATAAGTTTGTAATTAGTTTTACTAATCTAACACGGTCTCATAGATGGTTTATACATTGGAAAGTTGTTTTGGCACTAGAATTGTCCAATACAAGTCATAAAAGTATGTTCAGGTTTTTATTGCCTTAAAGTGCTTTTCAGTGCCTTTGTAACGTTTTCAATGCAGCAATACGTTTGTAATCAGTTTTACTAATCTAACACGGTCTCATAGATGGTTTATACATTGGAAAGTTCTTTTGGCATTAGAATTGTCCAATACAAGTCATAAAAGTATGTCAGGTTTTTATTGCCTTAAAGTGCTTTTCAGTGCCTTTTTAACGTTTTCAATGCAACGGCAAAGAATTGTATTTAACTTCTGAATAACCATTTCCTAAACATTTTCAACCATTTTAATATGTTCATTTTGGAGTTGAATACATGGGAAAAGAGTTTATGCACTGAAATCATGACATACTAGTCAGTAATAGCTTGTTTAGTTTTTTTATTGTCTTTTAAAGTGCTTTTCAGCTCCTTAGTAGCCTTTTCAATGCAAAGTTTTGTATGTAACCTCTCAGCGATAAGTTTTTAATCAGTTTTACACGGTCTCATAGATGGTTTATACATTGGAAAGTTGTTTTGGCATTGGAATTGTCCAATACAAATCCATATAATCCATAAAATCCATATGTTCTGGTTTTTATTGCCTTAAACTGCTTTTCAGTGCCTTTGTAACGTTTTCAATGTAACGGCAAAGAATTGTATTTAACCTCTGATTGACCATTTTCTAAATATTTCAACCATTTTAATATGTTCATTTTGGAGTTGTATACATGGGAAAAGAGTTTATCCACTGAAATCATGAATTACTAGTCAGTAATAGCATGTTTAGTTTTTTTATTGCATTAAAGTGCTTTTCAGCTCCTTAGTAGCCTTTTCTTTTTTTTTTTTACTCAAGTTTTATTTTATTTTTGCATTACAACATTAAACACAAGCATAGCAGTATCAGTGGGGTACAGTTCTTATATAACAATCCTTGAATGCCTCTGATATCAGTCCAGATTTTCAGTGGAGTCTCTGTTCTGCGAGTTATGGCCTGTCCATTTTTCGCATTTTTTGTCAAATTTAGGTCCCTGGAGTCTTAACTTGTATGTGAATCTTTCCATATCTAATATCTCCTCAACTGTGTCCAGCCAGTTCTTTTTAGTGGGAGGGTCCTCTTTACACCATTTCCTGGTGATTGCCTTCTTGGCTGCAGCCAGCAAAACTTTCACCAGGTATTCATCCTCACATTGTACAGTTTCCCTTGTCAGGTTACACAGGTACAGTATCTCACATGACTTTGGTATTTCATACCCCAGTATTGTTTTCAATTCTACCCACACATCATTCCAATAGTTTCTCATTTTTGTACATTCCCAAAAGACATGGGCGTGACCTGCATTCTGCTCTCCACACCGTCTCCAGCACGTTTGTTGTACAGTTGTGATCTTGCTCTTTGTTTTGGGAGTAATAAAAAACCTGATTATATTTTTCCAGCAAAATTCTTTCCACATCCTGGAGTTGGTGGTGGTGCACTGTACATTGCATATGTTATACCAGTCCTCGTCAGTCAATGGCATTTCACTTTCTCTTACCCATCTGTCTCTAACATAGAGTGTAGAGGTTCCTCTGTTCTTCCCTAGACCCTGGTACAGTGTTGAAATCACTCTTCCAATGTTACTACTATATGCTTTACACAGAGTTTCAGTGACATTATTCAGCTCCTGGGGAAGATTCGGTTTTATTTCTTTCTCAAAGAAGTCTCTAACTTGATAGTACCTAAACTGATCGCAATCCTCCAGCCCATACTCCCTCTTCAGTTTTTGAAAGCTTTTGATGGCCCCCTGTTCAATTAGTGTACATATTGCTGTGATTCCCTTGTTTAACCATTGTTCATATCTACTATCCATTGCCCCGGGTTTAAATGTATAACCACAAGCCAGCCAGCTCAAAAGTTTGATTTCACTTTCTAAGTTGTATTTCCTAATCACTATGAACCAAATTTCCAGAGTGAATCGGGTAATTGGATCAAGCATAGTCTTATATTTTTTAAATGCGTCCTTGCTTGCCATCAAACTCTGGATATGATACCCCTCTCTTTTCAATTCAATATCCTTCCACCTCGCTGTGTATTCAGGATCACACCAATACACCAAAGGTCGAATCTGGGCAGCATAGTAATATTCTAAGAGGTTTGGTAGGGCTAGCCCACCCCTGTCCCTGGGAATCTGTAGAGTTGAGTACTTTATCCTTGGCCTTTTCCCCCCCCCAGATGAAACGTGATATTTTTTTGTTCCATTCTTTGAACTGTGATGTGGGGACTTCCGTTGGTAATGATTGAAATAAATATGAAATCCTAGGTAAAATATTACTCTTTATGATTTCTATTCTGGAACTAAAATCCAGTGGTAGCACCACCCATCTGTCCATATCCTTTTGAATTTCTTGATTTAGAGTCCCATAATTAATTTTGAACAGTTCTGTTAAGTTCCTGCTAATACTTACTCCTAGATATTTTATTGTTTTCGCCCCCCATTTGAATCTATATGTTTGTTGAATGGCTTGGGGTGGGGTATAGTTTATGGGTAATACCTGTGTTTTTGTCACATTGAGTTTATAGCCTGACAAGTAGTAAAAAGAATCCAGTCTGTCCATAAGTCTTGGAAGACTGACATCTGGTTGTTTTAGACTAATCATTACATCGTCTGCAAATAGCCCGATTTTATGTCCTGCGCCCCCTACTTCTACACCTAGTATATCCTCATCTTCTCGTATCGCCTGGGCCAAAGGCTCTATGAAAATTGCAAAGAGAGTTGGCGATAAACAGCAGCCCTGTCTGGTAGATCTTTCCAGTTTGAACCAGTTAGAGAGACTGCCATTTATTTTTATTCTAGCCTTCGGGTCCTGATAAAGTGTTTTAATAAGGTTAACTGAGTCTGTATTAAAGCCAAGTCGTTCTAGAGTAAGATATAGAAATTTCCAACTGACGCTATCAAATGCTTTTTCTGCATCCAAACTGAGCAGGAGTGCACTTTCTCCCTGTTTTTGCGCTTCCTCTATTATATGTAAAGTCCTCCTTATATTGTCTTGTGTTTGACGTCCCTTGATAAAGCCACATTGATCTTCATCAATTAGTTCTGTCATAAAGGTTTCGAGTCTTTTAGCTAGGATGGTTGTATATATCTTATAATCACAATTCAATATTGATATCGGCCTATAATTTTCACAGAATTCCTTATCTTTACCCTCCTTGGGAATCACCGTAATTATGGCTTCTTTCCAGGAGGGGGGAATCTTGCCTTTTGTCAGGGTTTCATTGAATGCTGCCAATAACATCGGACTCAATTCCTTTCTAAACATTTTGTACCATTCGGCCGGGAAGCCGTCACTCCCTGGGGCTTTATTCGGTTTTAACTTGGTAACTGCTTCATCCAGTTCTTTTGCTGTGATACATGTGGTTAAGCTTTCGTTTTGTTCCTCTCCTATTGATGGTAGGTCTAATGCACTTAAGAAATTTCTTATTACCTCCTCGTCCGCTGAGTCTGGTTGTGTATAGAGCTTCTTATAGTAGTCCTCAAAGATTTTCTCTATTTTTCCCGGTTCAAATTCTAACGAATTGGTTTTGGGGTCTCTGATTTTATAGATTGAGTTCATGAGTTGGTGTTTCCTCATTCGCCTAGCCAGCAATTTGGTCGCTTTGGGGCCTGATTCGTAAAAGGTCTGCTTTAGAAATCTCGATTTCTTTTCCACTTCGTCCCCTAGCATCTCTTTTACTTTTGTCCTCACTTCCTTAATTTTTTGAAGTATATCCGCACCATTCGAGTCTTTATGTCGTTGCTCTAATCTTTTTAATTCTTCAATCTTCATCTGGTATAGCCTCAACCTAGCTTTCTTATTGTATGCTGTTCGAGATATTAGTTTTCCCCGCATAACTGCTTTCATGGCATCCCATAGTGTTGTAAAATCCACCTCCCCATTATCGTTCTCTTCCCTGTATGTATTAATTTCTGTTTTGATCTCCTCAACAAATCCTGGAGAGTTTAGTTCACCAACATTCAGTCTCCATATTGTAGTCCTTTTCCTGCTGTTCATATTCAGTATCAGGTGGAGAATACAATGATCTGACAAGTCTGCCACTCCAATTTTACACTCTTCTATTCTAAATCTGTCAGCAGTATTCATGAAAAAATAATCTATCCTTGTATAGATTGAGTGGGGGGCCGAATAATATGTAAAGTCCCTTTCGAGTGGATGCAGGTCCCTCCAGACATCTGATATTCCTAGCTCAGTTAATACGGTATTTAGATATCGGGACACTTGAATTCTGTTACTTCTCTTTACACTAGTTGTGTCTAAATCCT
Source organism: Neosalanx taihuensis (assembly GCA_030340665.1). Taxonomy (NCBI): domain Eukaryota; kingdom Metazoa; phylum Chordata; class Actinopteri; order Osmeriformes; family Salangidae; genus Neosalanx; species Neosalanx taihuensis. The sequence goes on from CM059312.1 coordinate 2,810,350, forward strand.
GATTCAGTGTGTTGTTAAAATCCCCTCCACATATCAAGATCCCTTCTAGTTCTTGAACAACAACTTCAAACATAGTCTTAAAGAAGCTCTTTTCACAATCCGGAGGTGCATAGACATTGACGAGTGTAACTAATTGGCTTTCAATTTTCCCCTTAACCAGAATGTATCTACCCTCTCGATCTTTAATTTCCTTCAAGGGTTCAAAGTTTATTCCACTAGGAATTAAAATCATTACCCCCCTTTTCCTGCCGTTTTTGTATGAGCTATAGTATGTGTTTTTAAATCCCAATCTTTTATATTTTTCATGTTCCTGATCCGACAGATGTGTTTCTTGTAGAAAACTAACATGTGCTCTTTCTTTTTTCAGTTTTGCTATGACCTTCCCTCTCTTTATTGGGTTAGTCAGCCCATTCACATTCAGAGACACCACTTTAAGTCGGCTATGTTGCATCTCCTCCATTCTTCATGTTTCCCCCTGCACTCCCACCGATACTTGCAACTCGAACAACTATATAAACTCTAACTACAACAAAGGTCTTAACATTAATATGAACATTAACTATAAAACAATGCTTCCGATAACGATGGGCCTCTCCCTTCGTGCCCGTGCCCTTGTTGGAAGGAGAGGGGAAGGTCCCCCAGTTATGGAGGGGCCCCTCACTAGAGGTGGGTAGAGGTTCCGCATATAGACCCCCTTGCCTTCTAGTAGTGTCCAACATTTCCCTATGATCCCACCCCACCAGCCTAAAAGTAACGAATGTAAGGCCTGTATTAGGAGGCAAGCCTGAACCATGCATAAAAGGTCTGTATTCAACAACAATTAAGTGGATAAACAAATATGGTCTCCAGGGACTTAGTAATGTCTTAGTCCATTTCCCCATCCTTTCCCCTCCAACCCCAACATCCACCCATGGATACCTCACTTCAATGCCATCCTCTGCATTTATGGTCCAAAAAAGTACATAAACAAAATCCAGATGTTTCCGGTCCTGTCCCTTAATATTCTAACTTATGCAGCTAAAAGAAGGTAGTGGTTCATACTTAATTTACGGTATAACCTTATTCACATCCGGATCTCTCGTGGTAATTAAATGTTTTCTCCTTCTTCGGCCCTCCTGTACTCCTGCAGCCTTTCCCTCGTGCGTTGAGTTAATCCACCCTGGGCCCTTGGTTCCCCGACGCGCTGCCATTGCGATGCTCCCTGTATCCGCTCCTCCAGCGTGCACCCCTCGTCAGACTCCTTCAGTTGTACTGCCATTCCCCTTTCCTTCATCACTTTCGCTGCTTCTTGTGCGCTGTTATAGAGTCGGGGTCCGTCGTTCCAATGAATTCTGATCCTGGTCAGAGGCGTTTGGAACCGGATGCCTTTAGCCTTGAGGGTTTTCTTAATCTCCATATAGGCTCTGCGTTTCTGTACCACCTCGGTCGCATAGTCGTTATCAAAGTACAGTGGTGAGTTGCCAAGTTTGACCCGTTTTTGCCAGGCTTTCCTTAATATCATCTCCTTTGTGTCGAACCGAAGAAAGTTTATGATAATGGATCTCGGGGTCTCACCGGGGCCGGGCCTCCTCGCTGCCGCTCGGTGTGCTCTTTGAATCTGCAGATTCGTCCCCTCCGGCAGAGCCAGTTCTCTCTGAAGTAGCTCCCCGACAAAGTGGGCGACTGAATCCCCCTCCGATCCCTCCGGTACTCCAAACATCCGCAGGTTGTTCCTCCTGGATCTTCCCTCGAGGTCCGTTAGTTGGTCCTGTAGTTTCCTCTGCTCTCGCAGGGTCGCCAACAGAGCATCTTGAGCTACCATGTTGAACGCCTCGAGTTCCTCGATGCGCGTTTGTGCCTCGTTAAGACTTTTCTTCTGGTCCTGTAGTTCGTCTTTGTTAGCCTTAAGCTGTACATTAATGCTTTCTTTAAAACTGGCAAACTCCTGTTTAAAGCTCGCGACGAGGGTTGTTATGTCGTTTTTCATTTCCCCTTTGAGTTCGCGGATTTCTTTGGTGATGTCCGTCAGGTATTTGAGTAGTGTTGGCGTTACTTCTTTAGCTAGTGCCTCGCCGCCATTGCCTACTTCACTGTCTGCCTCCATTGCGGTAGTATTTCCCTGTGTTTTCAGACTTTTTCGGCCTTTCTGTCGCGTCCCCCCACTCATCCCTTGTATCGTCTATTTGAATTTTGTTTATCGTTTACTTGGGGGGGTATTTAGTAGTCTCCGACTGGTAGGAGCTCCGAACTACGCTGCCATTCTAATCCTCGTTCAACCGGAAGTGCCTTAGTAGCCTTTTCAATGCAAATGGAAAGTTTTGTATGTAACCTCTCACCGATAAGTTTGTAATCAGTTTTACTAATCTAACACGGTCTCATAGATGGTTTATATATTGGAAAGTTGTTTTGGCACTAGAATTGTCCAATACAAGTCATAAAAGTATGTTTAGGTTTTTATTGCCTTAAAGTGCTTTTCAGTGCCTTTGTAACGTTTTCAATGCAACGGCAAAGAATTGTATTTAACTTCTGAATAACCATTTCCTAAACATTTTCAACCATTTTAATATGTTCATTTTGGAGTTGAATACATGGGAAAAGACTTTATGCACTGAAATCATGACATACTAGTCAGTAATAGCTTGTTTAGTTTTTTTATTGCCTTTTAAAGTGCTTTTCAGCTCCTTAGTAGCCTTTTCAATGCAAATGGAAAGTTTTGTATGTAACCTCTCACCGATAAGTTTGTAATCAGTTTTACTAATCTAACACGGTCTCATAGATGGTTTATATATTGGAAAGTTGTTTTGGCACTAGAAATGTCCAATACAAGTCATAAAAGTATGTTTAGGTTTTTATTGCCTTAAAGTGCTTTTCAGTGCCTTTGTAACGTTTTCAATGCAACGGCAAAGAATTGTATTTAACTTCTGAATAACCATTTCCTAAACATTTTCTTTTTATGATTTATATTTTTATTGAGTTTTCAACATCCATTGTGCACAAACATACACAAAAAACCAACAAAACAACTGGAAGGCATGTAACTAGACAACCTAAGTATAGTCGTGGCCAATGAGAATATACGTGAAAAAGTTATACAAGAAGTAAAGGAAGAAACATACACACAGATACGGTTGTATTAAGAAAACAGTAATACAAAATTAAAATAAAACAACAAAAAACCACAAGACAAACAATAATGGTCATGTCTAATTAAATTAAAAAGCACCAAAAAGCACAGCACAAGAAAGGCAGCAATACACATTTAGAAACACTATGACGCTCTATCCTCCATGTAGGCGTGATAAAGCCCCCACTTCTGATGGTACCTGTCCAGCCTATTAATCAGCCTAAATGATAACATTTCCAGTGCAGCCAATTTCCCCAATTGGAGGAACCACAGGGACGATGCAGGTAAGGTAGAGGCCCTCCAGTTTGTTATAATGAGTTTTCGTCCTAGCATAAGCGCTGTTTGCACCCATTCAGCGTTAGATGGCGTTAAATCCTGTAATACCATAGGGTCCCCCAAGATATACAAAGTTGGGGTGAAAGGGATATCATGGCCAGTAATTGTTTTAATATTATCGTGGACACTGGACCAGAATGACTGTACCTTTGGGCATCCCCATAGCATATGCACCAGGGTACCATTATTGACAGTACACCTCCAACACCCTGCATCGTCTCTCAACCCTGCTCTGTACAGCCTGGACGGGGTCCAATACACTCTATGCAATGTTTTAAATTGCATTAGTCTTGTTTTAAGTTCTCTCTACATTTTTTTGGAGTTTTTAAGGATCAGACTCCAGTTCTCCTCTGAGAAAGCAATATTAAGATCAGCTTCCCATGACTGTCTGAGGGCTGACAAATCGTCCTCAGAGTTGAGAAGCAGTATGGAATAATAAGCTGCTGCCTCATGACCCTTCCCGAAAATCTCTAATATGCGATGCCATATGTCCAAACTAGGGGGAGCCACCGAGGCCGAACCGAAGGTCTGTATCAGCAGATGTCTCAGCTGCAAGTAACACCAGAACTGATTTTGTGGGATATCAAATTGTCGTTTTATATTATCAAATGATCTAATTATTCCCTCTTCATACATATCACCTAGAACTTTGATTCCCTTTCGGTACCACAGTTTCCAAAAGAAGGGTTCTTTGTCAATACGAAGTTTAGGATTAAACCAAATTCCTGCCTGTAAGTGAAGATGGGGATTGACCCCGTGAACCTGCGCGACCCTCCTCCAGGTCCATTGTAAGTGTGAGACAACTGGATGCTTGTTTACTTCTGGGGGCAACTTGGCTGTGATGAAGTGCACTGGGGAGAGTGGGTCACATAACCCGCTCTCTAAGGCAAACCAGGGTGGGGCTCTTTCTGGGGGCAAAAACCAGTGTGCCATGTGTCTGAGACTGAATGCTAGGTGGTAAAAGCTGAGGTTTGGGACTCCCAACCCACCATGGTCCACTGGCCTCTGTAGTGTCCGTAATTTTAGTCTTGGGCGTTTGTTGTTCCATAAGAAAATGCTAGAAATTCTGTCAAATTGTTTAAAGTATGTGTGGGGAATTTTTACTGGGAGAGCTTGCAACAAATAGTTAAATTTAGGGGCACAAGTCATTCTTATCACATTGGCTTTGCCCCACAGAGATAGAAAAAGTGGAGCCCAGCGCTCCGTGTCAGTCCGAAAGTTTGCCAATAGAGGTTCGAAATTGCTCTTGACTAAATCAGACAGATTCGGAGGAAATGTTATCCCTAGGTATGTTAAGCCTTTTTCAGGCCAGGAGAAATTGCAAGATTGGAAGAGAGATTTAGGGCAATATGCTGTCAAGGGGAGTGCTTCTGATTTAAGCCAATTAACCTTGTATCCAGATATTCCTGAAAAACTGTCAACTATTCTGAGTAAAGAGATCAAAGAGTGTTCTGGCTCGGACACAAACAGGAGAATGTCATCTGCATACAAGATTAGCTTCTGGGCAGTTTGGCCTATCTGGATGCCTTTGAAGTCTGAGTCCTTTCGGATGGCCTCAGCTAGTGGCTCGAGAGCCAGCGCAAAAAGAAGCGGGGACAGCGGGCAGCCCTGTCTTGTTCCCCTACCGAGGTCGAATGAGGGAGAAAAAAAGCCATTTGTGGAAACTGATGCTTTGGGTTGGGCGTATAGAAGTTTGATCCAGTTAATGAACTTACTGCCAATTCCAAAGGTCTCTAGGGTAGAGAAGAGATAGTGCCACTCCACCCTATCAAAAGCCTTTTCGGCATCTAACGAGATAGCGGCGGTAGGGGAGTTGGCATTCTGTTGGGCCCACATAATGTCAATAAGGCGCCTAACGTTATCAGCAGAAGAGCGTGAGCGTATAAACCCGACTTGGTCGGCGTGAATCAAAGACGTTATGACCCTATCCAGTCTGTTAGCGAGGATTTTGGATAATATTTTGCTATCGCATGAAATCAGGCTAATAGGCCTATAGTTTTTACAGTCTAGTGGATCTTTGCCGCTTTTCGGAATGAGCGAAATAAGCGCCTCTGATAACGATGGCGGCAGCCTACCCTTCGCCAAGGCTTCATTATACATGTCCAAAAGAAACTGGGCTAGTTCTTCCGGATAGGCCTTATAGAACTCAGCTGTAAACCCATCTAAGCCAGGGGCCTTGCTTGCTGGCAGATGTTTAATGACCCGTAGTATTTCCTCTTTAGTAATTGGAAGATCGAGGTCTTCCATTTGGTTCTCAGATAGCGAGGGAAGTTTGAGGGGGGCAAGAAATGACATAATATTTTCTGTGTCAGCTTGTGATTCAGAGGTGTAGAGTTGAACGTAAAATGTTTTAAAGGTTTCATTTATCTCCCTGGTGTTTGAAAGTATTTTGCCAGTCTCATCTCTGATGGCTGGTATAGTACACATCATTTCCCTCTGTTTGATGTACCTTGCGAGAAGTTTGCCAGCCCTATCGCCTTCCTCAAAATATTTTTGTCTTGCCCTAAAAAGAGAAAATTCTGCTTTCTGAGAAAGTATAGTATTAAGCTTGTACTTCAACCTAGTCAGCTTTGTCAAGTTACCGGGGGACATGTTCTGTTTAAATTGAGTGTCGGCTATCTTGATTTGTTTTTCTAGGTCCAACTGTTTGGCCATACGTTCCTTTTTCTTAAAGGAGGCGTGTTGGATAACATGTCCCCTGATAAACGCTTTTAAGGCGTCCCAAGCAACTCCCAGTGATGGTGTAGAATGCAAATTTGTCTCCTTAAAAAGGTTAATTTGGGCTCTCAAAGATTCCCTAAAACTAGGATCCAACAAGAGGCTAGAATTAAACCTCCATCTGGGTGATCTTTGTGATTTGCTAAAGGGAACCATGTGGAGAAATACAGGTGCATGGTCTGATATTATAATGTTTCCAATGTTACTCGATATTGAGGAGGAGATCACAGAATTCGATACCAAAATGAAATCTATTCTAGAGAAACTCCTATGAGGTGAAGAATAAAATGTATAGTCCTTGCTAGATGGGTTGTGTATGCGCCAGATATCTACCAACCCATATGTTTTACACATATCCTGCAGGGCAATACAAGTCCTTGTAGGGCGTTGCGTAGGTGTGCTGCGGTCTAATATCGGATCCAATACTTCATTGAAATCCCCACCCATAATTATCGGGAAGTCGCCCATATCTATGAGCCTACTCTCCAGCAAGCCAATAAATGATGGGTCAACTGCATTCGGGGCATATACATTAGCCAGTATAACTTTATGTCCCTGGATTTCTGACAGTATAAAAACCATTCTTCCCCCCTCATCTGAGGACTGTTTGAGGCATTTAAAGGGCAAACGTTTGTTGACTAAAATGGCCACTCCCCTACTGCTCTTACTTCCACAAGAGGCAGCAACAAAACCGACCCAATCACGCTGTAGTTTTTGTGATTCCTGGGCTAATAAGTGGGTCTCCTGTAGGAAGACAATGTCACATTTTTTAGATTTGACAAAACTCAATACCTTTTTCTTTTTGATTGGATGGTTAAGGCCCTTAACATTCCACGTCATGAAGTTTAAATCACTACTGCTGGCTGACATAATTCTGGTGAGTGTTAAGCGTAATTAAATGCTGCAACTCCATGGCAGAAAAAAAAAGAGAAAAAAGGTGCATAACTGGCAGTAGACCAAACATACATAAATTCCTAAACATTTTCAACCATTTTAATATGTTCATTTTGGAGTTGAATACATGGGAAAAGACTTTATGCACTGAAATCATGACATACTAGTCAGTAATAGCTTGTTTAGTTTTTTTATTGCCTTTTAAAGTGCTTTTCAGCTCCTTAGTAGCCTTTTCAATGCAAAGTTTTGTATGTAACCTCTCAGCGATAAGTTTTTAATCAGTTTTACACGGTCTCATAGATGGTTTATACATTGGAAAGTTGTTTTGGCATTGGAATTGTCCAATACAATTCATATAATCCATAAAATCCATATGTTCTGGTTTTTATTGCCTTAAACTGCTTTTCAGTGCCTTTGTAACGTTTTCAATGTAACGGCAAAGAATTGTATTTAACCTCTGATTGACCATTTTCTAAATATTTCAACCATTTTAATATGTTCATTTTGGAGTTGTATACATGGGAAAAGAGTTTATCCACTGAAATCATGAATTACTAGTCAGTAATAGCATGTTTAGTTTTTTTATTGCATTAAAGTGCTTTTTAGCTCCTTAGTAGCCTTTTCAATGCAAATGGAAAGTTTTGTATGTAACCTCTCACCGATAAGTTTGTAATCAGTTTTACTAATCTAACACGGTCTCATAGATGGTTTATATATTGGAAAGTTGTTTTGGCACTAGAAATGTCCAATACAAGTCATAAAAGTATGTTTAGGTTTTTATTGCCTTAAAGTGCTTTTCAGTGCCTTTGTAACGTTTTCAATGCAACGGCAAAGAATTGTATTTAACTTCTGAATAACCATTTCCTAAACATTTTCAACCATTTTAATATGTTCATTTTGGAGTTGAATACATGGGAAAAGACTTTATGCACTGAAATCATGACATACTAGTCAGTAATAGCTTGTTTAGTTTTTTTATTGCCTTTTAAAGTGCTTTTCAGCTCCTTAGTAGCCTTTTCAATGCAAAGTTTTGTATGTAACCTCTCAGCGATAAGTTTTTAATCAGTTTTACACGGTCTCATAGATGGTTTATACATTGGAAAGTTGTTTTGGCATTGGAATTGTCCAATACAAATCCATATAATCCATAAAATCCATATGTTCTGGTTTTTATTGCCTTAAACTGCTTTTCAGTGCCTTTGTAACGTTTTCAATGTAACGGCAAAGAATTGTATTTAACCTCTGAATGACCATTTTCTAAATATTTCAACCATTTTAATATGTTCATTTTGGAGTTGTATACACGGGAAAATAGTTTATCCACTGAAATCATGAATTACTAGTCAGTAATAGCATGTTTAGGTTTTTTATTGCATTAAAGTGCTTTTCAGCTCCTTAGTAGCCTTTTCAATGCAAATGGAAAGTTTTGTATGTAACCTCTCAACGATAAGTTTGTAACCAGTTTTACTAATTTAACATGGTCTCATAGATGGTTTATATATTGGAAAGTTGTTTTGGCACTGGAATTGTCCAATACGAGTCCATAAAAGTATGTTCAGGTTTTTATTGCCTTAAAGTGCTTTTCAGTTCCTTAGTAGCATTTGCAATGCAACTGCAAAGTTTTGTATGTAACCTCTCAGCGATAAGTTTGTAATTAGTTTTACTAATCTAACACGGTCTCATAGATGGTTTATATATTGGAAAGTTGTTTTGGCACTAGAATTGTCCAATACATGTCATAAAAGTATGTTCAGGTTTTTATTGCCTTAAAGTGCTTTTCAGTGCCTTTTTAACGTTTTCAATGCAACGGCAAAGAATTGTATTTAACTTCTGAATAACCATTTCCTAAACATTTTCAACCATTTTAATATTTTCATTTTGGAGATGAATACATGTGAAAAGAGTTTATGCACTGAAATCATGACTTACTAGTCAGTAATAGCATGTTTAGTTTTTTTATTGCCTTAAAGTGCTTTTCAGCTCCTTAGTAGCCTTTTCAATGCAAATGCAAAGTTTTGTATGTAACCTTTCAGCGATAAGTTTGTAATCAGTTTTACACGGTCTCATAGATGGTTTATACATTGGAAAGTTGTTTTGGCATTGGAATTGTCCAATACAAATCCATATAATCCATAAAATCCATATGTTCTGGTTTTTATTGCCTTAAACTGCTTTTCAGTGCCTTTGTAACGTTTTCAATGTAACGGCAAAGAATTGTATTTAACCTCTGATTGACCATTTTCTAAATATTTCAACCATTTTAATATGTTCATTTTGGAGTTGTATACATGGGAAAAGAGTTTATCCAATGAAATCATGAATTACTAGTCAGTAATAGCATGTTTAGTTTTTTTATTGCATTAAAGTGCTTTTCAGCTCCTTAGTAGCCTTTTCAATGCAAATGGAAAGTTTTGTATGTAACCTCTCACCGATAAGTTTGTAATCAGTTTTACTAATCTAACACGGTCTCATAGATGGTTTATATATTGGAAAGTTGTTTTGGCACTAGAATTGTCCAATACATGTCATAAAAGTATGTTCAGGTTTTTATTGCCTTAAAGTGCTTTTCAGTGCCTTTTTAACGTTTTCAATGCAACGGCAAAGAATTGTATTTAACTTCTGAATAACCATTTCCTAAACATTTTCAACCATTTTAATATTTTCATTTTGGAGATGAATACATGTGAAAAGAGTTTATGCACTGAAATCATGACTTACTAGTCAGTAATAGCATGTTTAGTTTTTTTATTGCCTTAAAGTGCTTTTCAGCTCCTTAGTAGCCTTTTCAATGCAAATGCAAAGTTTTGTATGTAACCTTTCAGCGATAAGTTTGTAATCAGTTTTACACGGTCTCATAGATGGTTTATACATTGGAAAGTTGTTTTGGCATTGGAATTGTCCAATACAAATCCATATAATCCATAAAATCCATATGTTCTGGTTTTTATTGCCTTAAACTGCTTTTCAGTGCCTTTGTAACGTTTTCAATGTAACGGCAAAGAATTGTATTTAACCTCTGATTGACCATTTTCTAAATATTTCAACCATTTTAATATGTTCATTTTGGAGTTGTATACATGGGAAAAGAGTTTATCCAATGAAATCATGAATTACTAGTCAGTAATAGCATGTTTAGTTTTTTTATTGCATTAAAGTGCTTTTCAGCTCCTTAGTAGCCTTTTCAATGCAAATGGAAAGTTTTGTATGTAACCTCTCACCGATAAGTTTGTAATCAGTTTTACTAATCTAACACGGTCTCATAGATGGTTTATATATTGGAAAGTTGTTTTGGCACTAGAATTGTCCAATACAAGTCATAAAAGTATGTTTAGGTTTTTATTGCCTTAAAGTGCTTTTCAGTGCCTTTGTAACGTTTTCAATGTAACGGCAAAGAATTGTATTTAACCTCTGAATGACCATTTTCTAAATATTTCAACCATTTTAATATGTTCATTTTGGAGTTGTATACATGGGAAAATAGTTTATCCACTGAAATCATGAATTACTAGTCAGTAATAGCATGTTTAGGTTTTTTATTGCATTAAAGTGCTTTTCAGCTCCTTAGTAGCCTTTTCAATGCAAATGGAAAGTTTTGTATGTAACCTCTCACCGATAAGTTTGTAATCAGTTTTACTAATCTAACACGGTCTCATAGATGGTTTATATATTGGAAAGTTGTTTTGGCACTGGAATTGTCCAATACGAGTCCATAAAAGTATGTTCAGGTTTTTATTGCCTTAAAGTGCTTTTCAGTTCCTTAGTAGCATTTGCAATGCAACTGCAAAGTTTTGTATGTAACCTCTCAGCGATAAGTTTGTAATTAGTTTTACTAATCTAACACGGTCTCATAGATGGTTTATACATTGGAAAGTTGTTTTGGCACTAAAATTGTCCAATACAAGTCATAAAAGTATGTTCAGGTTTTTATTGCCTTAAAGTGCTTTTCAGTGCCTTTGTAACGTTTTCAATGCAGCAATACGTTTGTAATCAGTTTTACTAATCTAACACGGTCTCATAGATGGTTTATACATTGGAAAGTTCTTTTGGCACTAGAATTGTCCAATACATGTCATAAAAGTATGTCAGGTTTTTATTGCCTTAAAGTGCTTTTCAGTGCCTTTTTAACGTTTTCAATGCAACGGCAAAGAATTGTATTTAACTTCTGAATAACCATTTCCTAAACATTTTCAACCATTTTAATATGTTCATTTTGGAGTTGAATACATGGGAAAAGAGTTTATGCACTGAAATCATGACATACTAGTCAGTAATAGCTTGTTTAGTTTTTTTATTGCCTTTTAAAGTGCTTTTCAGCTCCTTAGTAGCCTTTTCAATGCAAAGTTTTGTATGTAACCTCTCAGCGATAAGTTTGTAATCAGTTTTACACGATCTCATAGATGGTTTATACATTGGAAAGTTGTTTTGGCATTGGAATTGTCCAATACAAATCCATAAAAGTATGTTCAGGTTTTTATTGCCTTAAACTGCTTTTCAGTGCCTTTGTAACGTTTTCAATGTAACGGCAAAGAATTGTATTTAACCTCTGAATGACCATTTTCTAAATATTTCAACCATTTTAATATGTTCATTTTGGAGTTGTATACACGGGAAAATAGTTTATCCACTGAAATCATGAATTACTAGTCAGTAATAGCATGTTTAGGTTTTTTATTGCATTAAAGTGCTTTTCAGCTCCTTAGTAGCCTTTTCAATGCAAATGGAAAGTTTTGTATGTAACCTCTCACCGATAAGTTTGTAACCAGTTTTACTAATTTAACACGGTCTCATAGATGGTTTATATATTGGAAAGTTGTTTTGGCACTGGAATTGTCCAATACGAGTCCATAAAAGTATGTTCAGGTTTTTATTGCCTTAAAGTGCTTTTCAGTTCCTTAGTAGCATTTGCAATGCAACTGCAAAGTTTTGTATGTAACCTCTCAGCGATAAGTTTGTAATTAGTTTTACTAATCTAACACGGTCTCATAGATGGTTTATATATTGGAAAGTTGTTTTGGCACTAGAATTGTCCAATACATGTCATAAAAGTATGTTCAGGTTTTTATTGCCTTAAAGTGCTTTTCAGTGCCTTTTTAACGTTTTCAATGCAACGGCAAAGAATTGGATTTAACTTCTGAATAACCATTTCCTAAACATTTTCAACCATTTTAATATTTTCATTTTGGAGATGAATACATGTGAGAAGAGTTTATGCACTGAAATCATGACTTACTAGTCAGTAATAGCATGTTTAGTTTTTTTATTGCCTTAAAGTGCTTTTCAGCTCCTTAGTAGCCTTTTCAATGCAAATGCAAAGTTTTGTATGTAACCTTTCAGCGATAAGTTTGTAATCAGATTTACACGGTCTCATAGATGGTTTATACATTGGAAAGTTGTTTTGGCATTGGAATTGTCCAATACAAATCCATAAAAGTATGTTCAGGTTTTTATTGCCTTAAACTGCTTTTCAGTGCCTTTGTAACGTTTTCAATGTAACGGCAAATAATTGTATTTAACCTCTGAATGACCATTTTCTAAATATTTCAACCATTTTAATATGTTCATTTTGGAGTTGTATACATGACAAAAGAGTTGATGCACTGAAATCATGACTTACTAGTCAGTAATAGCATGTTTAGTTTTTTAATGCCTTAAAGTACTTTTCAGCTCCTCAGTAGCATTTTCAATGCAACGGGAAAGAATTGTATTTAACTTCTGAATGACCATTTCCTAAACACTTTCAACCATTTTAATATGTTCATTTTGGAGTTGTATACATGACAAAAGAGTTGATGCACTGAAATCATGACTTACAGTAATAGCATGTTTAGTTTTTTATGTTTAGTTTTTTTATTGCCTTAAAGTGCTTTTCAGCTCCTTAGTAGCCTTTTTAATGCAAATGCAAAGTTTTGTATGTAACCTTTCAGCGATAAGTTTGTAATCAGATTTACACGGTCTCATAGATGGTTTATACATTGGAAAGTTGTTTTGGCACTAGAATTGTCCAATACAAGTCATAAAAGTATGTTCAGGTTTTTATTGCCTTAAAGTGCTTTTCAGTGCTTTTGTAACATTTTCAATGCAGCGATAAGTTTGTAATCAGTTTTACTAATCTAACACGGTCTCATAGATGGTTTATACATTGGAAAGTTGTTTTGGCACTAGAATTGTCCAATACAAGTCATAAAAGTATGTTCAGGTTTTTATTGCCTTAAAGTGCTTTTCAGTGCCTTTTTAACGTTTTCAATGCAATGGCAAAGAATTGTATTTAACTTCTGAATAACCATTTCCTAAACATTTTCAACCATTTTAATATGTTCATTTTGGAGTTGAATACATGGGAAAAGAGTTTATGCACTGAAATCATGACTTACTAGTCAGTAATAGCTTGTTTAGTTTTTTTATTGCCTTAAAGTGCTTTTCAGCTCCTTAGTAGCCTTTTCAATGCAAAGTTTTGTATGTAACCTCTCAGCGATAAGTTTGTAATCAGTTTTACACGGTCTCATAGATGGTTTATACATTGGAAAGTTGTTTTGGCATTGGAATTGTCTAATACAAATCCATAAAATCCATAAAATCCATATGTTCAGGTTTTTATTGCCTTAAACTGCTTTTCAGTGCCTTTGTAACGTTTTCAATGTAACGGCAAAGAATTGTATTTAACCTCTGAATGACCATTTTCTAAATATTTCAACCATTTTAATATGTTCATTTTGGAGTTGTATACATGGGAAAATAGTTTATCCACTGAAATCATGAATTACTAGTCAGTAATAGCATGTTTAGGTTTTTTATTGCATTAAAGTGCTTTTCAGCTCCTTAGTAGCCTTTTCAATGCAAATGGAAAGTTTTGTATGTAACCTCTCACCGATAAGTTTGTAATCAGTTTTACTAATCTAACACGGTCTCATAGATGGTTTATATATTGGAAAGTTGTTTTGGCACTGGAATTGTCCAATACGAGTCCATAAAAGTATGTTCAGGTTTTTATTGCCTTAAAGTGCTTTTCAGTTCCTTAGTAGCATTTGCAATGCAACTGCAAAGTTTTGTATGTAACCTCTCAGCGATAAGTTTGTAATTAGTTTTACTAATCTAACACGGTCTCATAGATGGTTTATACATTGGAAAGTTGTTTTGGCACTAGAATTGTCCAATACAAGTCATAAAAGTATGTTCAGGTTTTTATTGCCTTAAAGTGCTTTTCAGTGCCTTTGTAACGTTTTCAATGCAGCGATAAGTTTCTAATCAGTTTTACTAATCTAACACGGTCTCATAGATGGTTTATTTATTGGAAAGTTGTTTTGGCACTAGAATTGTCCAATACAAGTCATAAAAGTATGTTCAGGTTTTTATTGCCTTAAAGTGCTTTTCAGTGCCTTTTTAACGTTTTCAATGCAATGGCAAAGAATTTTATTTAACTTCTAAATAACCATTTCCTAAACATTTTCAACCATTTTAATATGTTCATTTTGGAGTTGAATACATGGGAAAAGAGTTTATGCACTGAAATCATGACTTACTAGTCAGTAATAGCGTGTTTAGTTTTTTTATTGCATTAATGTGCTTTTCAGCTCCTTAGTAGCCTTTTCAATGCAAATGCAAAGTTTTGTATGTAACCTTTCAGCGATAAGTTTGTAATCAGTTTTACACGGTCTCATAGATGGTTTATACATTGGAAAGTTGTTTTGGCATTGGAATTGTCCAATACAAATCCATATAATCCATAAAATCCATATGTTCAGGTTTTTATTGCCTAAAACTGCTTTTCAGTGCCTTTGTAACGTTTTCAATGTAACGGCAAAGAATTGTATTTAACCTCTGAATCACCATTTTCTAAATATTTCAACCATTTTAATATGTTCATTTTGGAGTTGTATACATGGGAAAATAGTTTATCCACTGAAATCATGAATTACTAGTCAGTAATAGCATGTTTAGTTTTTTTATTGCATTAATGTGCTTTTCAGCTCCTTAGTAGCCTTTTCAATGCAAATGGAAAGTTTTGTATGTAACCTCTCACCGATAAGTTTGTAATCAGTTTTACTAATCTAACACGGTCTCATAGATGGTTTATATATTGGAAAGTTGTTTTGGCACTGGAATTGTCCAATACGAGTCCATAAAAGTATGTTCAGGTTTTTATTGCCTTAAAGTGCTTTTCAGTTCCTTAGTAGCATTTGCAATGCAACTGCAAAGTTTTGTATGTAACCTCTCAGCGATAAGTTTGTAATTAGTTTTACTAATCTAACACGGTCTCATAGATGGTTTATACATTGGAAAGTTGTTTTGGCACTAAAATTGTCCAATACAAGTCATAAAAGTATGTTCAGGTTTTTATTGCCTTAAAGTGCTTTTCAGTGCCTTTGTAACGTTTTCAATGCAGCAATACGTTTGTAATCAGTTTTACTAATCTAACACGGTCTCATAGATGGTTTATACATTGGAAAGTTCTTTTGGCACTAGAATTGTCCAATACATGTCATAAAAGTATGTCAGGTTTTTATTGCCTTAAAGTGCTTTTCAGTGCCTTTTTAACGTTTTCAATGCAACGGCAAAGAATTGTATTTAACTTCTGAATAACCATTTCCTAAACATTTTCAACCATTTTAATATGTTCATTTTGGAGTTGAATACATGGGAAAAGAGTTTATGCACTGAAATCATGACATACTAGTCAGTAATAGCTTGTTTAGTTTTTTTATTGCCTTTTAAAGTGCTTTTCAGCTCCTTAGTAGCCTTTTCAATGCAAAGTTTTGTATGTAACCTCTCAGCGATAAGTTTGTAATCAGTTTTACACGATCTCATAGATGGTTTATACATTGGAAAGTTGTTTTGGCATTGGAATTGTCCAATACAAATCCATAAAAGTATGTTCAGGTTTTTATTGCCTTAAACTGCTTTTCAGTGCCTTTGTAACGTTTTCAATGTAACGGCAAAGAATTGTATTTAACCTCTGAATGACCATTTTCTAAATATTTCAACCATTTTAATATGTTCATTTTGGAGTTGTATACACGGGAAAATAGTTTATCCACTGAAATCATGAATTACTAGTCAGTAATAGCATGTTTAGGTTTTTTATTGCATTAAAGTGCTTTTCAGCTCCTTAGTAGCCTTTTCAATGCAAATGGAAAGTTTTGTATGTAACCTCTCACCGATAAGTTTGTAACCAGTTTTACTAATTTAACACGGTCTCATAGATGGTTTATATATTGGAAAGTTGTTTTGGCACTGGAATTGTCCAATACGAGTCCATAAAAGTATGTTCAGGTTTTTATTGCCTTAAAGTGCTTTTCAGTTCCTTAGTAGCATTTGCAATGCAACTGCAAAGTTTTGTATGTAACCTCTCAGCGATAAGTTTGTAATTAGTTTTACTAATCTAACACGGTCTCATAGATGGTTTATATATTGGAAAGTTGTTTTGGCACTAGAATTGTCCAATACATGTCATAAAAGTATGTTCAGGTTTTTATTGCCTTAAAGTGCTTTTCAGTGCCTTTTTAACGTTTTCAATGCAACGGCAAAGAATTGGATTTAACTTCTGAATAACCATTTCCTAAACATTTTCAACCATTTTAATATTTTCATTTTGGAGATGAATACATGTGAAAAGAGTTTATGCACTGAAATCATGACTTACTAGTCAGTAATAGCATGTTTAGTTTTTTTATTGCCTTAAAGTGCTTTTCAGCTCCTTAGTAGCCTTTTCAATGCAAATGCAAAGTTTTGTATGTAACCTTTCAGCGATAAGTTTGTAATCAGATTTACACGGTCTCATAGATGGTTTATACATTGGAAAGTTGTTTTGGCATTGGAATTGTCCAATACAAATCCATAAAAGTATGTTCAGGTTTTTATTGCCTTAAAC
The DNA here is from genome assembly GCA_030340665.1 of Neosalanx taihuensis. NCBI lineage: Eukaryota > Metazoa > Chordata > Actinopteri > Osmeriformes > Salangidae > Neosalanx > Neosalanx taihuensis. The sequence goes on from CM059312.1 coordinate 2,827,266, forward strand.
TGCTTTTCAGTGCCTTTGTAACGTTTTCAATGTAACGGCAAATAATTGTATTTAACCTCTGAATGACCATTTTCTAAATATTTCAACCATTTTAATATGTTCATTTTGGAGTTGTATACATGACAAAAGAGTTGATGCACTGAAATCATGACTTACTAGTCAGTAATAGCATGTTTAGTTTTTTAATGCCTTAAAGTACTTTTCAGCTCCTCAGTAGCATTTTCAATGCAACGGAATGAATTGTATTTAACTTCTGAATGACCATTTCCTAAACACTTTCAACCATTTTAATATGTTCATTTTGGAGTTGTATACATGACAAAAGAGTTGATGCACTGAAATCATGACTTACAGTAATAGCATGTTTAGTTTTTTATGTTTAGTTTTTTTATTGCCTTAAAGTGCTTTTCAGCTCCTTAGTAGCCTTTTCAATGCAAAGTTTTGTATGTAACCTCTCAGCGATAAGTTTGTAATCAGTTTTACACGGTCTCATAGATGGTTTATACATTGGAAAGTTGTTTTGGCACTAGAATTGTCCAATACAAGTCATAAAAGTATGTTCAGGTTTTTATTGCCTTAAAGTGCTTTTCAGTGCTTTTGTAACATTTTCAATGCAGCGATAAGTTTGTAATCAGTTTTACTAATCTAACACGGTCTCATAGATGGTTTATACATTGGAAAGGTGTTTTGGCACTAGAATTGTCCAATACAAGTCATAAAAGTATGTTCAGGTTTTTATTGCCTTAAAGTGCTTTTCAGTGCCTTTTTAACGTTTTCAATGCAACGGCAAAGAATTGTATTTAACTTCTGAATAACCATTTCCTAAACATTTTCAACCATTTTAATATGTTCATTTTGGAGTTGAATACATGGGAAAGAGTTTATGCACTGAAATCATGACTTACTAGTCAGTAATAGCTTGTTTAGTTTTTTTATTGCCTTAAAGTGCTTTTCAGCTCCTTAGTAGCCTTTTCAATGCAAAGTTTTGTATGTAACCTCTCAGCGATAAGTTTGTAATCAGTTTTACACGGTCTCATAGATGGTTTATACATTGGAAAGTTGTTTTGGCATTGGAATTGTCTAATACAAATCCATAAAATCCATAAAATTCATATGTTCAGGTTTTTATTGCCTTAAACTGCTTTTCAGTGCCTTTGTAACGTTTTCAATGTAACGGCAAAGAATTGTATTTAACCTCTGAATGACCATTTTCTAAATATTTCAACCATTTTAATATGTTCATTTTGGAGTTGTATACATGGGAAAATAGTTTATCCACTGAAATCATGAATTACTAGTCAGTAATAGCATGTTTAGGTTTTTTATTGCATTAAAGTGCTTTTCAGCTCCTTAGTAGCCTTTTCAATGCAAATGGAAAGTTTTGTATGTAACCTCTCACCGATAAGTTTGTAATCAGTTTTACTAATTTAACACGGTCTCATAGATGGTTTATATATTGGAAAGTTGTTTTGGCACTGGAATTGTCCAATACGAGTCCATAAAAGTATGTTCAGGTTTTTATTGCCTTAAAGTGCTTTTCAGTTCCTTAGTAGCATTTGCAATGCAACTGCAAAGTTTTGTATGTAACCTCTCAGCGATAAGTTTGTAATTAGTTTTACTAATCTAACACGGTCTCATAGATGGTTTATATATGGGAAAGTTGTTTTGGCACTAGAATTGTCCAATACATGTCATAAAAGTATGTTCAGGTTTTTATTGCCTTAAAGTGCTTTTCAGTGCCTTTTTAACGTTTTCAATGCAACGGCAAAGAATTGTATTTAACTTCTGAATAACCATTTCCTAAACATTTTCAACCATTTTAATATTTTCATTTTGGAGATGAATACATGTGAAAAGAGTTTATGCACTGAAATCATGACTTACTAGTCAGTAATAGCATGTTTAGTTTTTTTATTGCCTTAAAGTGCTTTTCAGCTCCTTAGTAGCCTTTTCAATGCAAATGCAAAGTTTTGTATGTAACCTTTCAGCGATAAGTTTGTAATCAGATTTACACGGTCTCATAGATGGTTTATACATTGGAAAGTTGTTTTGGCATTGGAATTGTCCAATACAAATCCATAAAAGTATGTTCAGGTTTTTATTGCCTTAAACTGCTTTTCAGTGCCTTTGTAACGTTTTCAATGTAACGGCAAAGAATTGTATTTAACCTCTGATTGACCATTTTCTAAATATTTCAACCATTTTAATATGTTCATTTTGGAGTTGTATACATGACAAAAGAGTTGATGCACTGAAATTATGACTTACTAGTCAGTAATAGCATGTTTAGTTTTTTTAATGCCTTAAAGTACTTTTCAGCTCCTCAGTAGCATTTTCAATGCAACGGGAAAGAATTGTATTTAACTTCTGAATGACCGTTTCCTAAACACTTTCAACCATGTTAATATGTTCATTTTGGAGTTGTATACATGACAAAAGAGTTGATGCACTGAAATCATGACTTACAGTAATAGCATGTTTAGTTTTTTATGTTTAGTTTTTTTATTGCCTTAAAGTGCTTTTCAGCTCCTTAGTAGCCTTTTCAATGCAAAGTTTTGTATGTAACCTCTCAGCGATAAGTTTGTAATCAGTTTTACACGGTCTCATAGATGGTTTATACATTGGAAAGTTGTTTTGGCACTAGAATTGTCCAATACAAGTCATAAAAGTATGTTCAGGTTTTTATTGCCTTAAAGTGCTTTTCAGTGCTTTTGTAACATTTTCAATGCAGCGATAAGTTTGTAATCAGTTTTACTAATCTAACACGGTCTCATAGATGGTTTATACATTGGAAAGTTGTTTTGGCACTAGAATTGTCCAATACAAGTCATAAAAGTATGTTCAGGTTTTTATTGCCTTAAAGTGCTTTTCAGTGCCTTTTTAACGTTTTCAATGCAATGGCAAAGAATTGTATTTAACTTCTGAATAACCATTTCCTAAACATTTTCAACCATTTTAATATGTTCATTTTGGAGTTGAATACATGGGAAAAGAGTTTATGCACTGAAATCATGACTTACTAGTCAGTAATAGCTTGTTTAGTTTTTTTATTGCCTTAAAGTGCTTTTCAGCTCCTTAGTAGCCTTTTCAATGCAAAGTTTTGTATGTAACCTCTCAGCGATAAGTTTGTAATCAGTTTTACACGGTCTCATAGATGGTTTATACATTGGAAAGTTGTTTTGGCATTGGAATTGTCTAATACAAATCCATAAAATCCATAAAATCCATATGTTCAGGTTTTTATTGCCTTAAACTGCTTTTCAGTGCCTTTGTAACGTTTTCAATGTAACGGCAAAGAATTGTATTTAACCTCTGAATGACCATTTTCTAAATATTTCAACCATTTTAATATGTTCATTTTGGAGTTGTATACATGGGAAAATAGTTTATCCACTGAAATCATGAATTACTAGTCAGTAATAGCATGTTTAGGTTTTTTATTGCATTAAAGTGCTTTTCAGCTCCTTAGTAGCCTTTTCAATGCAAATGGAAAGTTTTGTATGTAACCTCTCACCGATAAGTTTGTAATCAGTTTTACTAATCTAACACGGTCTCATAGATGGTTTATATATTGGAAAGTTGTTTTGGCACTGGAATTGTCCAATACGAGTCCATAAAAGTATGTTCAGGTTTTTATTGCCTTAAAGTGCTTTTCAGTTCCTTAGTAGCATTTGCAATGCAACTGCAAAGTTTTGTATGTAACCTCTCAGCGATAAGTTTGTAATTAGTTTTACTAATCTAACACGGTCTCATAGATGGTTTATACATTGGAAAGTTGTTTTGGCACTAGAATTGTCCAATACAAATCATAAAAGTATGTTCAGGTTTTTATTGCCTTAAAGTGCTTTTCAGTGCCTTTTTAACGTTTTCAATGCAATGGCAAAGAATTGTATTTAACTTCTGAATAACCATTTCCTAAACATTTTCAACCATTTTAATATGTTCATTTTGGAGTTGAATACATGGGAAAAGAGTTTATGCACTGAAATCATGACTTACTAGTCAGTAATAGCTTGTTTAGTTTTTTATTGCCTTAAAGTGCTTTTCAGCTCCTTAGTAGCCTTTTCAATGCAAAGTTTTGTATGTAACCTCTCAGCGATAAGTTTGTAATCAGTTTTACACGGTCTCATAGATGGTTTATACATTGGAAAGTTGTTTTGGCATTGGAATTGTCTAATACAAATCCATAAAATCCATAAAATCCATATGTTCAGGTTTTTATTGCCTTAAACTGCTTTTCAGTGCCTTTGTAACGTTTTCAATGTAACGGCAAAGAATTGTATTTAACCTCTGAATGACCATTTTCTAAATATTTCAACCATTTTAATATGTTCATTTTGGAGTTGTATACATGGGAAAATAGTTTATCCACTGAAATCATGAATTACTAGTCAGTAATAGCATGTTTAGGTTTTTTATTGCATTAAAGTGCTTTTCAGCTCCTTAGTAGCCTTTTCAATGCAAATGGAAAGTTTTGTATGTAACCTCTCACCGATAAGTTTGTAATCAGTTTTACTAATCTAACACGGTCTCATAGATGGTTTATATATTGGAAAGTTGTTTTGGCACTGGAATTGTCCAATACGAGTCCATAAAAGTATGTTCAGGTTTTTATTGCCTTAAAGTGCTTTTCAGTTCCTTAGTAGCATTTGCAATGCAACTGCAAAGTTTTGTATGTAACCTCTCAGCGATAAGTTTGTAATTAGTTTTACTAATCTAACACGGTCTCATAGATGGTTTATATATGGGAAAGTTGTTTTGGCACTAGAATTGTCCAATACATGTCATAAAAGTATGTTCAGGTTTTTATTGCCTTAAAGTGCTTTTCAGTGCCTTTTTAACGTTTTCAATGCAACGGCAAAGAATTGTATTTAACTTCTGAATAACCATTTCCTAAACATTTTCAACCATTTTAATATTTTCATTTTGGAGATGAATACATGTGAAAAGAGTTTATGCACTGAAATCATGACTTACTAGTCAGTAATAGCATGTTTAGTTTTTTTATTGCCTTAAAGTGCTTTTCAGCTCCTTAGTAGCCTTTTCAATGCAAATGCAAAGTTTTGTATGTAACCTTTCAGTGATAAGTTTGTAATCAGATTTACACGGTCTCATAGATGGTTTATACATTGGAAAGTTGTTTTGGCACTAGAATTGTCCAATACAAGTCATAAAAGTATGTTCAGGTTTTTATTGCCTTAAAGTGCTTTTCAGTGCCTTTGTAACGTTTTCAATGCAATGGCAAAGAATTGTATTTAACTTCTGAATGACCATTTTCTAGTCCATAAAAGTCCATAAAGTATGTTTAGGTTTTTATTGCCTTAAAGTGCTTTTCAGCACCTTTGTACTTCACTTCTGAAGGACCATTTTCTAAACATTTTCTATCATTTCAATATGTTCATTTTGGAGTTGTATACATGGGAAAAGTGTACCATGTTTAGTTTTTTATTGCATTAAAGTGCTTTTCAGGTCCTTAGTAGCGTTTGTTATTGCAACGACATAGTTTTGCCTGTAACTTTGAATGACCTAATCAAATTCTACCATTGTAAGATGTTTGTATTGTTGTTTTCTATATAGGAAAATATTTTTTTTGCACTGAAATAATGACTGAGTCAGTAAACGCAAGTTTTTTTATTGCCTCAAGTGCTTTTCAGTGCTCTAACTTCTGAATTACCAGATTCTAATCAACTTTTCAAAAAAAAATTCTACAAATTTTACATCTTTTTACAAATCACAGATTACGTGAGTTAGTCAGATACAAAGTTCCTTTGTTACAATCTCACCCACAACTGGTGATGGTTGTAACAATGAGTGGTAATTTGCTCAAATAAGATCCACTATAGTGTAATATAAATGCATACAAGAAACGTATTGATGATTATGGATTTATAAGAATTTGTGGAACAAATATAATATATAAATAATATATTATATATAAATATATAAATATATTAATCCTACTGAACACCCTTTGTTTACATTCTTGTGCCCTATAAATGAAGGTCCTCTCGCCTTCAGATGGGACTGTATTTTTTTTTTTTTGCCAGAAGTCTGACCATTTCTTTCCCAATCTGCAGGTTGTTAAATTTAATTAATTTTTGCAGATGCTTATTAGAATACTTATTTAATCCAAAACTCAACTGGGCTGATCTTATGAAGAGACGAACAAAACACTTTCTAAATCAGTTGGCGGTGTCGGCAGCAGGACTGCAACACAAAATCAAAAAGAGACCTATGGTAAAGCAAGGAGAGACCAGGGTTCAGCAGAACCCCTAGTGCACCTTTTTGTAGTAAGACCAAGCCTCACAAAAGATGTAAAAGGATTTTTGATATTCCAAACCGTTTGTCCGCTAAGCCTTTTTAATTTGGCAATAACACAACTAAACAGGACGTTCATCTTATGATTCCTAAGAAAATCAAAAATATTTGATAAATCAAAGCCAAACTTGATATGCCACCAACAACACACTACAATATATACAACCCCATTCAAGAGCTAAGTTCATATCTTTCAACAAAAAAAATCGCTAAGGCTAATTTAATGTTTATACAGTGCCAAGCAAAAACTGATAGCCGATTCAATTACAAGTTCATATGTAGACTCTGTTGTATACAAATCTGACAAAAAGTTGAATGAAAAGATGAAAAGTAGATTCATGATGAATATTTGAAATGTGACTGAAGGCCAAGGTTTTTACTTAATACAGACCAGGGGGGAACCAATTAGGCGTGTGTAAATGATAATGTGTTGTTACATCTGAAAAGGAAAGCGAGCTGTTCAGCTCGTTCAGAAAGGACACGTCTGTGGATGGCGGGGTGATGAAGTCGCTGATGATCCGGATGCCCTGCCACATGCGCCGGGGGTCGGAGTTGTCAAAGTGCTCCTCGATCCTCAGCTTGTAGCAGTGCTTGGCCTTTTTGATGCCCCTCTTCAAGTCAGCCCTGGATGCACTGTAGGTCTGAAAGCGGCCTGAAAGCGGCTGCGAGCCTTCAACAGGAGCCGAACCTCCTTGTTCATTCATGGCTTTTGATTAGGGTACGTGGTGATCCGTTTCTGTGTTGAGGCTGAGAAGCAAACAAACTCCAGTCCGTGTGTTGGAATCTGAGTGCAGAGTCAGCTCCTGCAGGCCACACCTTGTCCTTGTTGGTCCTGGTCCTTGTTGATGGCTATAGAACCGTATGGTATTGGATTATCTGTCGTCAGGGAGTTACATGTGCTGTTAGGTCATAACTGTTGTACTTGCTAATAATTGCTGTTTAGCTATATGCTATTTTACAAACATAATCAGATTAATCACATGCTCACATTAAAATATCATTTTAGCTTTGGAAGAACCTGAAGCTTGGAATTTTGCTGATTGACTGACCTATGTGGGGGGTTTCTTTTGAATTAGCAGTTAACAGGGAATCACTGGATTGGGCAATTTAACCGTTGCTGTGCTGATTGTGGTTTTGTGCTTGGAAATTGTCTACGGCTTGTTGTTGAGAGTGTAGTGCAGTAGGCTCTCTGAAGACTGCCAGTATGATTGTGGGTGGTAGTCAGGCCAAATCAGGCCAAAGACAAGCAAGCAAGACTGATGATTACTGCATTGCCTTGGGTATGATTGACATGTCTGATATATAATGTCAAGTACCAAGTGACTAATTTGCCAATGTAATAAAGATGTCAGTTTGCTTCCTATTTTCTAACTGAAATACAATGTTGTATGCAGTCTGAACTTATCTGTCCTGAATCACAGACCAGTCAACAATAACAGATATAGTTGACATCATTACCGTTATGCTGTCTGAAATAATCTGAATTGTATGAATGGTGTTTGGATCTACACGGTTGTGTTGAGCTCACGTGAACAGGACTTTTGGTTATGTCCGGGAAAGAGATATGCTCATGTTTCTTGTGTCATTGATAAACTGTCATGATGTTTGCTCATGATGTGAATGGCTATTAGATAGTTCTCTGAAGGGTCTGACTAGAAAATGCTTGTGACACTAGGTGGTCGCACAGTGGTCGCAAAATCTCCAAAGTGTATAATGCCATGCAACCTTAAACAAGGAAAATTGACCATTTTTGGGAGTCCTATAAAGTGAGCTAAACAATTGGGTTCTATCTAATCACAATCACAATCACAATCCTATAATCAGGTATAATGTGCTGAGTAGAGCATGCAACAATAACATCATGTATTGTTAGATTGTTGAGTTTTATGCTTATGTAACTTGTGAAATGTAAGGCACTAGAACAGGTCCCAGATAATGAGTGATAAATACATGTTTTGTTGACGTTAAATGTAAAAAGGTGGGAACTGTGGAAGATATTTGATGTCACATACTTATACTTATGTGTATAAGTACACATACTTATATTAATCACTACTGAACACCCTTTCTCTGAAGCACTAACATCATTACTGCTTGACTGTCATTATCTATGTCTTCATTTTGTGCCAGAGATCTGGTCATTTCGCTCCCAATCTGCAGGTTGTTAAGTACTTATTGTGTCCGTTTATGAAGAGAAGGACAAAACACTTTCTTCATAAATTGTTTGCTTTGCTTTATTTTTTTGGCCACTTTCAGATGGCAGGGTTATTCTTTTTTTAAAGGTCCTCTTCAAGTGCCTGTTTCACAGTTGATGTTTCTGTCAGGATTTCCGATTTTCTTTTTTCTTTTTTTTGCAATCATCCCTGGTCCTGCTTTGGGAAATGGACGAAGAGCAGATTGAAATCTTTTTGAGTAGTTTGAGTTGAAAGGTACAGCTGAGTCTGAGAAAAGGCTTCACCTGCCTAGTCATCTGAACGGGAGGCTTGGGCCGGTTCAGCAGAGATTACTCGCCATTTCCAGAGTTGTAGTTAGAGTTATGTGACGGCTACTAGAAATGTTCATAGCACCTCCTAGGTTCTACCAAAGGTAGATAATGATCTGAATATGTAGGATTGTGAGGATGAACAGTGAGATTAGTAATCTCAATACCCCGTGTGAGGACACTAAGTATGTGAATGAAGATGGGTAGGTTTGGAAACTACCTGTGTGAAGCTCGTAGAATCCATGAGGGCATTGAAGGAAATTGCCTTAAAGGATCTTTTGGGTCATCAACGTGAATGTTAAAGTCAATAATTAAGATGTGATCATGGTGTCCACCACTGGATTCTGGGATTGCTGCCGTGACCTGCACCAGAGATCTTGCGACCACAACTTTGGACGCCTGCACGATCCTCTCCCACCTGCCCGTGGCTCACAGATGTTGTTCGGAAAGAGCATTCCACCTTCCAGGCAGCTGAGAGAAAATGGTGCAGGTTCAGATCCACAAAAATCCAGACCTTGACCAAGTCCTACAAAAAACACAGGTCACAGCTGTACATTTGCGCTGAAGATTGCTAATCAAAGAATTTGGTTTACACATACATCCGAGTGTCGGACAGGCCTGACCATTCCCTGTTTGACTAGGTAAAACCACCAGCCTTGGATACATTTCAACAAGCTCTAAATAGCAATAAACCTCGACAATGCACAATTTTGACACGTTACAATCAAAAACTGTTCGAATGCCTTCTGTTTATTTTCATGTAAATCTAAATCAGGGCATGGTTTTCTAACAGAGACTGAATAATTAGGCTAAACTCTGCTAACCAGTACTTTTGCACTGAAAACCTAGCAATTATGACAACATTGTTCTACTTTAATGTTTTCTCCCACACATTATCAAACTAACTTTGCTACCTAGTGACTTTTTAAGATTTCACGGTGAAATTACATATTTTTCTTAATTTCAATGAAATCAATTCAATGAAATGTGTCACTTGGTTATTCCTTCACCTCTTCCAACCACCCTGAGGCTTTTATCATGGACCTTAGACACCCAACGTAAGAATGACAAAGATTCTTTGGTGTTAGGTCGTATAATGAATCGTTAATGGTCGTTGAATCAAAATAAGTTTCCATGCTTGCAAAGTTGCAAAGTTTGAGTTGCGGTGTCAAAGTTGTCTGAAGTTTTTAATGCTTGCTGTCACAAACAATTCTCAAGTCCAAGATCTACAACGTTAGGGTTAGGTGACCCCACTGAACTGATACCTTGCTAGCTTGCTATAGTGACAAGTGCCTTAATTATTTTCCTATGGATAATAACCTAATCTAATCATTAGAATGGTAAGACCTGATATGGAACCTTATATTAAGAAGTTTCACACAAAACAACTAAGATTCATTGAAATGGCTAGTGAGAGCTGAAAGTCACATTAAGCAGTAAAAAAACTGAGCTGAGCAAAAATAATCCATTGAAATAGCTACTGAAGGCCGAAAATCACTTTAAGACAATAAAATACTAAACTGGCTTTAATTCTCCAGTAATATACATTTTCAATGCCTTAACCATTCTCCAGTAATATACATTTTCAGTGCCTTAACCATTCTCCCACCTAATGTGAACATGTTGGAATAGTAAACTTGAAAAGAAACCTTATATTAGGAAGTTTCATACAACAACAAAAAAAGATTCATTGAAAAAGCTACTGAGAGCTGAAGTAATAAGTAAGACATCGTAAAAAAAGTTTTTGAAGGCATCTGCATCTTTTGTAAATTACTTTTGAATCAACGGCTTTTAATAAACTATTACTATTACTACAGCTGCAACTTATTAGTTAGTTACTTAGCAACGTCAACGTGCTTGAAAGAGGAGAGGGGAAGATGCTGGCCATTTTATGAGAAGTAATTAATTTCACATTTAATAACTTTAATTGGAGGATATTTACTGGAGGAATCAAATTGGCTCTTTTTGTTTCGGGTGGATTTATAAACTTGTACTCCAACTCAACTCTCCTCTCTGGCTCTAAGTCTCTAAGGTAAACGAACATCTTTTTCAACTCTTTCGCTAGCATTCTATCAAAAATGTAGGATTTTGACTTCTTTAACATTTGGGCTCATAGGTATTAATGTGCTTATCAGCCAGGATTTACAACTGACATTCCAACTAGCTGTAAAGATATGCTGTTTGCTAACATTAGCAACCAATGCTGAAATTAGCGCTTAACCCATAAAAACCACCGTGACAGCAGTGTCACAAACACTTTGAATGCCCCAGTCTCTTCCTTAAAAAACTTTATGTCTGAATTTAACTCATTAAGTCCCAAAGTGACATCTAGTTAACATCCTGGTGTGTTGACCATGTGACAGGCATGTGACTGTACCAGGAAGTAACCTCGGCAAAATGCTTGTGTAGCATGTGCGCTAATTTAGAGGTAGCATCTCATTTCAAAAAGTTGTTTTTTGATACTGCATGTAAATTCAAACACATTTTACAGTTCCAATGAATGTATTTTACATCCAAAGTTGCATTTTACCTGGTGTGACCATATTTGTTGGAGAAGGTAATTTCAAACCAGTTACGGAAATATCGCTGTAACATAAATGTCACATTGGGCCGTTAGCCTTAAAATAAGAATGAAAAATTCATGTGACGTATGTGTCACAATAACAAAAACTGTAGTTGAAATACGTTTTGCTGGTCAATTAAAAGTGTACTGAACAAGTATAAACTCAAAATAATGTGAAAATATTTGGTTTGATCCTTTATCTGCGCATGGGTCTGACGGGAATTCGTGCATACTGGGAAAATGACATAAGATGTCCCATGGTGGCTGACGTCATGTCACGTCACGTCATGTCAAAAACTGCTGGCAACTCTGCATTTCACTGACAACACTGCTGTATCAAACATACAACCTGAAGATAAGTGTTGGAAGATCCGGCAATGGTTGGATACATAAACAATGCCTGGATATCACCCCGGAAGAGCACAACTCTATTGATGAAAGAATTGTGTCCTTCAGAGGGACACACAGCCAGATAAGACAGTATGTGAAGGGCAAGCCCCACCCTTGGGGTTTGAAAATTTGGAGCCGCTGTTCTTCCTCAGGAATCCTCTGTGATTTTGCAGTCTATGAAGGTGGCACTGGGAAGAAATCCTTGGTGCATACTTGGTGTAGGAGGTGATGTTGTGCTCAAGCTTTGTGAAACCCTCCCATCAGACCAAAACTAAAAGTATTTGCAGACAATCTTTTTTCTTCAGCACCACTGGTGCTCAACCTTCTTCAACGAAAGATCTACTTTGTGGGAACTCTGCGTGGCAATCGCCTGGCTGGATGTCACCTTGAAGACGAGAAAAGTCTTGCCAAAAGAGGCAGAGGATCTGTTGATGCCAGGGTGGCAAAAGAAAACATGGTCATTATCAAGTGGTTTGACAAACAAATCTGTTACCCTGATCTCGTCCTACTGTGCAGTTGAGCCTCAAGATAACGCTCGACACTGGAGCAAAGCAGACAAGGCATTTGTGGAAGTCAAAAGACCACACATTGTGAAGGAATACAACACATTCGTGGGAGGAGTAGACCTCCTTGATGCATGCATTGCAAGGTGCAAGTACCACATGAGGTCACAGAGGTGGTACATCTACTTGTTCTGGCACACCATCATGGTGGATGCGTGGTTAATGCATGGTTGAGCTACCACCGTGACTGCAAACTACTTGGCGTCCACAACACACTGAAACAAAAGAGCTTCAAGGCAGAAGTTGCGGGGGGCGGGGGGGCTCATGCGGGGGGGTTTGAGGGCGGGGTTCATGTAGTGGGGTCCATAGGAATCTAACAAGATATTGGGGAGGTGTGTGGGAGGTCGGGTTGATGAGATATGAGCCTATTTGGGGGAGAGGTTTGATTGATTGATTTACTTTCACTTTCAAGCGGAGATTGTGACGTTGCGGGGGGCTCGGGGGGGCGATTTCGGAGGGGTTTGAGGCCAGAGTTAATGTGATGGGGTCCAGACGAATCGAACCAGGCATTGGGGAGGTGTGTGGGTGGTCGGGATCGGCAGTTATGAAGTTGCCGCTCCATGGAGACACAGTGGGGATAAAATACAGGGGCCTCATGTACAAAGACTTGCGTGGATTTCCTACTGAAACTTGGCGTACGCCAAAACCCAGAAACTGTCGTACGCACAAATAAATTCAGATGTATCAAAGTGTGCGTAGGCATGAATCCAAGCACGTTTCTTTTGTACATCACAATCACCGTGGAATTGAGCGCACATGCAGAGGTGCCGAACTCCTCCCTGTCCACGCCCCCATTTAAATATGCAAATTAATGTAAATAGGCCCTGGACCTGAGATTTCCCTCTTGTGTCTCACATTGCGCATGCTTTTTATGAGATCAGGGCCGACTCTTGGCATAGGCGACATAGGCGGTCGCCTAGAGCGCCATCGGTTGGAGGGGCGCTGCCAGTGCCAGGCACCCTTAATCATGCCGTTTTGTGTGAAGACGTTTTATTAAGTAGAGCCGGCCCTGGATCAGATAAATCAAAATGAGTAGAGGGAAGAAAAGAGTCAATCAGTGGCTTGATAGAAAGCTTTGCAGCTCTAATTTCAATAAAATAAAAACATATGAATGCACACTTGCCCAAATGTGCATTTCGCTGTTTTACTTATGAGCCCGTTATTGTTTGCAAGTAAATCCTTGCGTTCCCTAAAAGCTTGCTCACGTCGGATTGCACCATTTGCAAGGTCCTTAAACAACGCTAACGCTGCCATTGTTAATACCATTTTCTTCATCACTTTGCGCATGCTTTTATATTCACCTATACTATTACAAACGCCTGGGTGTGTAAATTGTTCATGACGGTGTCTCTGATGTGCACATCACTCTGATGACTGTTTTCACATTATTAACAGTTTCCCAGCATCACCTCTAAGTGTCGCCAAATGAACAATAGCTGTAGAAACGTGCGTACGACAGCTATGAAGTTGGTGTGGGGCACCGCACATTTCCACGGTCATTTCACGTTTGATACATCTGAACGTGAGCGTGGGAAAGGACGTACGCCACGTTTTTGTGCGTACGCAACCTTTGTACATGAGGCCCCAGGTCTTTTTGGAATTGCTATTTAAATTGTTGTGGGGGGCTTGCTGTAAAACATTCATAATCGTCTGGATACTGGTTGACCTTGCAAACTATTGGCTAGTGTTGTATGGGGAGTCCTGTAGTCCTGTAGTTTATAGATGATTGAACCTGTGTGTCTGCTACTAATGGCGCTTTTCCACCGCAAATGTAGCACGACTATACTCGACTCGCCTCGGTTTGTCGTAAACACCAGTGGTTTTCCACCGCAATAGTACCCCAAATAGTACTTCTTGGTCGTCGGCGAAAGGGGCGTGACGTAGACCGTGACCTGAGGTGACCGTGACCACCTCAGATGTGGTCCACGGCGAAGACTTAATTTTAGCCATGTTGACGAACTCTTTTGTAAATTATCTGATTTTTAAAAAGCTTGTAGACTGTTGGTTTAATGGGCTGTATCTGATAGTAAAAAGCTGCGGCGCTGTTGCTTTAAGTCGCTCTCGTGACTCGTCACACTTTCTGGCCAATCAATGGCCGGCCGTCTGCCGACGTCACCTTTTAGCTCGACTAAGCTCGTTTGGTACCTAGAGCAAGAAGGTACCAAAAAAGTACCCGCTAGCAGGTACCAGGTACCATGGAACTGCGGTGGAAACGCCAAAAATGCGAGGCGAGGCGAGGCGAGGCGAGCGTGTTTCATGCGGTGGAAAAGCGCCATAAGTGATTCATTGCACTGAATGGTTTGATTGACAAGTTCATCATTAAGTCATTAATGTACAGACTGCCTGTGTGTATGCACATATACGTATCTATCTATAGATAGATATATATGTGTGTGTGTGTGTGTGTGTGTGTGTGTGTGTGTGTGTGTGTGTGTGTATGTGCGTGTGTGTTTTTCTCGATTAATGTTGGATAAAAAGCACTGTTTTTGTTAGTGTGATATCAGAACTGTGTGACCTAGTGCTTTTTGTGAATTTTGATGCTAGCTCATTGCTGAATCCTGATTTGTTACATGTTTGATTGCATGTGGATTGATTTGACATTTAACACAGCTGTATAACTTTATAATGTTATCTGATATTTATAATGCGGTATCATTTTGATAAAAGGTGTATTTCTAATACCAAAGTCATAGCAATTGATGGCCTAATTCTGGCATTGGATGTATTTGGGTCATTTTACACTCTAAGTTTTTGAAAGCATTTATCATTATTATCAAATTATAACCAAACTATTACTATGCTACTGAACTGTAATGTAAAGTGCTACCTGACACAGAGTGGCCAATTGTTTACTGCTTGCTTACTACTTAAACTTAAACTGTGGCAGTGTGCTCAAGTGGAGATGTCTTTAATCCTGCTGAAATTAAGCAAGTCATATTCTGAAAATTACTCAACACTGTCAGTGATGTATGGGGGAGAGTCCCAGGCCAGAGTCACGCACACTCAAAATTTCTTTAGGAATTTTTTTCTAGTTGTATTATACTTCTTATCATGTTACATATATGTTCTACGGCAGGGGTGGGCAAACTTTTTGACTCGCGGGCCACAATGGGTTCTAAAATTTGACAGAGGGGCCGGGCCAGGAGCATTTGGAGGGAGTGTTTGGGCCGGATATACTAAAGCATTAAATGTAGTGTGTGCAAACCTCATAGCACAGTAAGAACACTACAACCCAATTTATTAACTGTCTTTCAAATGTGAAAAATAGCCCTTATCAGTTAATAAATTTGTCTCAAGGAATATGCAAGATATGGCATTGACATACTATTTCGCAGATACTGGGAGGAGGAAATGTAAATAGATTAAAATAACATACGCACTGTGATTTATCAAGATTGCGTCTGTTTTTAATAAGTTTCAATCGAAGGTGCAAAGTTAAAGAAATCAACATTTATTGAAAAATGGAAACACTTTCAACATTCAAAACATATTATTACACAACGAAATACTCAAGCTCAATAATATCTACTTGTGTTAAACTCCGCAAAATCATGGATGGATTGTCCTGACCACGCGCTCTACAAACTCGCCACGGACGCCCTCGCCTTCACGCGCAAACAGTACACGTGTATCGTTGCCAAGCACACAGACATAGGCTGTATTAAATATCCTACCTGCAGCTGAAAATTTAAATTTAAATTAAGAGCGATGTGCGGCGTGTTAATTAAGCTACTGTACCGCTGCTGTGCGTAAATGCGCATTGCTCTTAATTGTGTGCGTGCTGCAAGGCGCACACTATGTTATTACTAGCGTTTATTATTCTGCTTATTCTTACGCCGTTTTTTGGCTCAAAACATCTACCAGAGTTTTTGACGCATATACACAAAAGTTATATCAAAACGTGCGGCTCGGCCCCGACATGTGTGTTATGATTTATCTAAGACTTTTGGCGAACAATTTTGCCCAAAAATTGCCAAAAACCACACCAAAAAAATGAATAGGTGTCAATGGAGAGAATGTTTGAGAGGTAGAGTGGTGATGTCATCGCTAGAGTGTGGAGAAGAGAGAGAATTGTGTACAAAAAATAAAACGTATTTGACTACCATGGCCTCAAATGCACCACTACAGACACAATTTATACATAGAAACGTAGGAAAATGTGTCCTCTAGCTCACACTTGCTTTACTTTATCTGTCAGATTTATTGTTTTAGCTTGACATGCGAAGATTCGGCCGCAGCACCCATGAACAGCCTCATAGACTCCTATGTTAAGAGAGGCGGGGCTGTAACTGAAAAGATAGAAAACGAACACTTTTTAGAATTGCTCCCAAGAGCACATTTCTTCACTTGTCAACACAAAATGCCTATGTAGACGTTCTGGAAGGGCTCAGCCGGCTTCACGTTAACCTGGTTTTATGATTGGAAACACGGTTTGGCCAGAAATCCTTCCTGTTCGAGGGGTGCTGTAAGCCTTTTCTCTCTGTCCAACTGCTATGACCGTTGCAACAGTTGCGAAGTTCGTTACTTAGCAACGTGCTTGAAAGAGGAGAGACGGTGGCCACGAATGACGGTGGCTATTTTACGAACAGTAATTAATTTCACATTTAATAACTTTAATTGGAGGATATTTACTGGAGGAATCAAATTGGTTCTTTTTGTTTCGGGTGTATTTATAAACTGTACTCCAACTCAACTCTTCCTCTCTGGCTCTAAGTCTCTAAGGTAAGCAAACATCTTTTTCAACTCTTTCGCTAGCATCCTATCAAAAATGTCGGTTTTTGACTTCTTTAACATTTGGGCTCATAGGTATTCATGTACTTACCAGTCAGGATTTACAACTGACATTCCAACTAGCTGTAAAGATATGCTGTTTGCTAACATTAGCGACCAATGCTGAAATTAGCGCCTAAGCTAATTGCTAGTGCATCAGCATATGTTTTGCTAGCATGCTATCTAAGATGTGGGTTTTTGACTTCTTTAACATTTGGGCTTATGTATTCATGTGCTTATCAGTCAGGACGGTGGTGAAGGGTTGTGGGGAGGGTTATTTGTGTGCATTTTGACCGTTTATGGTTGTTTTCGGAGGGGGGGGGGGGGCGATCGGCGTTCGCGGGGGGCGGGGGGGCTCGTGCGGGGAGGTTTGAGGGCAGGGTTCATGTGGTGGGGTCCATAGGAATCTAACAAGATATTGGGGAGGTGTGTGGGAGGTCGGGATCGGCAGTTAATGGAGTTGCCGCTCCATAGAGAAACAGTGGGGATTAAATACAGGTCTTTTAGGAATTGCTATTTAAATTGTTGGGGGGGCTTGCTGTAAAACATTCATAGTCGTCTGGATACTGGTTGACCTTGCAAACTATTGGCTAGTGTTGTATGGGGAGTCCTGTAGTTTATAGATGATTGAACCTGTGTGTCAGCTACTAAGTGATTCATTGCACTGAATGGTTTGATTGACAGTTCATCATTAAGTCATTAATGTACAGACTGCCTGTGTGTATGCACATATATGTATATATCTATATATATATATGTGTGTGTGTGTGTGTGTGTGTGTGTGTGTGTGCGTGTGTGTATGTGTATGTGCGTGTGTGTTTTTCTCAATTAATGTTGGATAAAAAGCACTGTTTTTGTTAGTGTGATATCAGAACTGTGTGACCTAGTGCTAGCTTATTGCTGAATCCTGATTTGTTACATGTTTGATTGCATGTGGATTGATTTGACATTTAACACAGCTGTATAACTTTATAATGTTATCTGATATTTATAATGCGGTATCATTTTCATAAAAGGTGTATTTCTAATACCAAAGTCATAGCCATTGATGGCCTAATTCTGGCATTGGATGTATTTGGGTCATTTTACACTCTAAGTTTTTGAAAGCATTTATCACTATTATCAAATTAGAACCAAACTATTACTATGCTACTGAACTGTAATGTAAAGTGCTACCTGACACAGAGTGACCAATTGTTTACTGCTTGCTTACTACTTAAACCTAAACTGTGGCAGTGTGCTCAAGTGGAGCTGTCTTTAATCCTGCTGAAATTAGTGTTAACGCTACTGCTAGTGCATCAGCATATGAACACCTGTTGAAAGCTTGATCTGTCACATACCTAAGCAATGGTAGAAGTCATATTCAGAAAATGACTCAACAGTGTCATTGATATATGGGGGAGAGTCCCGGGCCAGAGTCACGCACACTCAAAATTTCTTTAGGAATTTTTTTCTAGTTATTATTATTCTGCTTATTCTTACGCCGTTTTTTTGGCTCAAAACACCTTACAGAGTTTTTGACGCATATACACAAAAGTTATATCAAAACGTGCGGCTCGGCCCCGACATGTGTGCTATGATTTATCTAAGACTTTTGGCGAACAATTTTGCCCAAAAATTGCCAAAAACCACACCAAAAAAATTAATAGGTGTCAATGGAGAGAATGTTTGAGAGGTAGAGTGGTGATGTCATCGCTAGAGTGTGGAGAAGAGAGAGAATTGTGTAAAAAAAAATAAAACGTATTTGACTACCATGGCCTCAAATGCACCACTACAGACACAATTTATACATAGAAACGTAGGAAAATGTGTCCTCTAGCTCACACTTGCTTTACTTTATCTGTCAGATTTATTGTTTTAGCTTGACATGCGAAGATTCGGCCGCAGCACCCATGAACAGCCTCATAGACTCCTATGTTAAGAGAGGCGGGGCTGTAAATGAAAAGAAAGAAAACGAACACTTTTTAGAATTGCTCCCAAGAGCACATTTCTTCACTTGTCAACACAAAATGCCTATGTAGACATTCAGGAAGGGCTCAGCCGGCTTCACGTTAACCTGGTTTTATGATTGGAAACACGGTTTGGCCAGAAATCCTTCCTGTTCGAGGGGTGCTGTAAGCCTTTTCTCTCTGTCTGTTCAACTGACATGACCGTTGCAACAGTTGCGATGTTCGTTACTTAGCAACGTGCTTGAAAGAGGAGAGACGGTGGCCACGAATGACGGTGGCTATTTTACGAACAGTAATTCATTTCACATTTAATAACTTTAATTGGAGGATATTTACTGGAGGAATCAAATTGGTTCTTTTTGTTTCGGGTGTATTTATAAACTGTACTCCAACTCAACTCTTCCTCTCTGGCTCTAAGTCTCTAAGGTAAGCAAACATCTTTTTCAACTCTTTCGCTAGCATCCTATCAAAAATGTAGGTTTTTGACTTCTTTAACATTTGGGCTCATAGGTATTCATGTGCTTATCAGTCAGGATTTACAACTGACATTCCAACTAGCTGTAAAGATATGCTGTTTGCTAACATTAGCGACCAATGCTGAAATTAGCGCCTAAGCTAATTGCTAGTGCATCAGCATATGTTTTGCTAGCATGCTATCTAAGATGTGGGTTTTTGACTTCTTTAACATTTGGGCTTATGTATTCATGTGCTTATCAGTCAGGACGGTGGTGAAGGGTTGTGGGGAGGGTTATTTGTGTGCATTTTGACCGTTTATGGTTGTTTTCGGAGGGGGGGGGGGCGATCGGCGTTCGCGGGGGGCGGGGGGGCTCGTGCGGGGAGGTTTGAGGGCAGGGTTCATGTGGTGGGGTCCATAGGAATCTAACAAGATATTGGGGAGGTGTGTGGGAGGTCGGGATCGGCAGTTAATGGAGTTGCCGCTCCATAGAGAAACAGTGGGGATTAAATACAGGTCTTTTAGGAATTGCTATTGAAATTGTTGGGGGGGCTTGCTGTAAAACATTCATAATCGTCTGGATACTGGTTGACCTTGCAAACTATTGGCTAGTGTTGTATGGGGAGTCCTGTAGTTTATAGATGATTGAACCTGTGTGTCAGCTACTAAGTGATTCATTGCACTGAATGGTTTGATTGACAGTTCATCATTAAGTCATTAATGTACAGACTGCCTGTGTGTATGCACATATATGTATATATCTATATATATATATGTGTGTGTGTGTGTGTGTGTGTGTGTGTGTGTGTGTGTGTGCGTGTGTGTATGTGTATGTGCGTGTGTGTTTTTCTCAATTAATGTTGGATAAAAAGCACTGTTTTTGTTAGTGTGATATCAGAACTGTGTGACCTAGTGCTAGCTTATTGCTGAATCCTGATTTGTTACATGTTTGATTGCATGTGGATTGATTTGACATTTAACACAGCTGTATAACTTTATAATGTTATCTGATATTTATAATGCGGTATCATTTTGATAAAAGGTGTATTTCTAATACCAAAGTCATAGCCATTGATGGCCTAATTCTGACATTGGATGTATTTGGGTCATTTTACACTCTAAGTTTTTGAAAGCATTTATCACTATTATCAAATTAGAACCAAACTATTACTATGCTACTGAACTGTAATGTAAAGTGCTACCTGACACAGAGTGACCAATTGTTTACTGCTTGCTTACTACTTAAACTTAAACTGTGGCAGTGTGCTCAAGTGGAGCTGTCTTTAATCCTGCTGAAATTAGTGTTTACGCTACTACTAGTGCACCAGCATATGAACACCTGTTGAAAGCTTGATCTGTCACATACCTAAGCAATGGTAGAAGTCATATTCAGAAAATGACTCGACAGTGTCATTGATATATGGGGGAGAGTCCCGGGCCAGAGTCACGCACACACAAAATTTCTTTAGGAATTTTAGGAATCACCTCCCCAATACCTGGTTGGATTCGTCTGGACCCCACCACATTAACTCTGGCCTCAAACCCCTCCGAAATCGCCCCCCCCGAGCCCCCCGCAACGTCACAAACTCCGCTCCACTTGAAAATGAAACTAAATCATTCGTGATTGTCAAACCTCTCCCCCAAACAGGCTCATAGCTCATCAACCCGACCTCCCACACACCTCCCCAATATCTTGTTAGATTCCTACGGACCCCACCACATGAACCCTGCCCTCAAACCCCCCCGCACGAGCCCCCCCGCCCCCCGCAAACGCCGATCGCCCCCCCCCCTTCCGAAAACGACCCTAAACGGTCAAAATGCACACAAATAATCCCCCCCCACTACCCTCCTTACAACCCTCCACCACCGTCCTGACTGATAAGCACATGAATACATATAAGCCCAAATGTTAAAGAAGTCAAAAACCCACATCTTATATAGCATGCTAGCAAAACATATGCTGATGCACTAGCAATTAGCTTAAGCGCTAATTTCAGCATTGGTCGCTAATGTTAGCAAAAAGCATATCTTTACAGCTAGTTGGAATGTCAGTTGTAAATCCTGACTGATAAGCACATGAATACCTATGAGCCCAAATGTTAAAGATGTCAAAAACCTACATTTTAGATAGCATGCTAGCGAAAGAGTTGAAAAAAGATGTTCGCTTACCTTAGAGACTTAGAGCCAGAGAGGAAGAGTTGAGTTGGAGTACAGTTTATAAATACACCCGAAACAAAAAGAGCCAATTTGATTCCTACAGTAAATATCCTCCAATTAAAGTTATTAAATGTGAAATGAATTACTGTTCGTAAAATAGCCACCGTCATTCGTGGCCACCGTCTCTCCTCTTTCAAGCACGTTGCTAAGTAACGAACTTCGCAACTGTTGCAACGGTCATGTCAGTTGAACAGACAGAGAGAAAAGGCTTACAGCACCCCTCGAACAGGAAGGATTTCTGGCCAAACCGTGTTTCCAATCATAAAACCAGGTTAACGTGAAGCCGGCTGAGCCCTTCCTGAACGTCTACATAGGCATTTTGTGTTGACAAGTGAAGAAATGTGCTCTTGGGAGCAATTCTAAAAAGTGTTCGTTTTCTTTCTTTTCAGTTACAGCCCCGCCTCTCTTAACATGGGAGTCTATGAGGCTGTTCATGGGTGCTGCGGCCGAATCTTCGCATGTCAAGCTAAAACAATAAATCTGACAGATAAAGTAAAGCAAGTGTGAGCTAGAGGACACATTTTCCTACGTTTCTATGTATAAATTGTGTCTGTAGTGGTGCATTTGAGGCCATGGTAGTCAAATACGTTTTATTTTTTTTACACAATTCTCTCTCTTCTCCACACTCTAGCGATGACATCACCACTCTACCTCTCAAACATTCTCTCCATTGACACCTATTCATTTTTTTGGTGTGGTTTTTGGCAATTTTTGGGCAAAATTGTTCGCCAAAAGTCTTAGATAAATCATAGCACACATGTCGGGGCCGAGCCGCATATTTTGATATAACTTTTGTGTATATGCGTCAAAAACTCTGGTAGGTGTTTTGAGCCAAAAAAACGGCGTAAGAATAAGCAGAATAATAAACGCTAGTAATAACATAGTGTGCGCCTTGCAGCACGCACACAACTAGAGTGAGTGATGTCATCGCTAGAGTGTAGAGGAGACAGAAAAATCAGTGAAAAAATAAAACTTCTTCGACTACCATGGCCTCAAATGCACCACTACAGACACAATTTATACATAGAAACGTAGGAAAATGTGTCCTCTAGCTCACACTTGCTTTACTTTATCTGTCAGATTTATTGTTTTAGCTTGACATGCGAAGATTCGGCCGCAGCACCCCTGAACAGCCTCATAGACTCCCATGTTAATACGTATTTAAGAATCTGCAGATTGGGAGAGAAATGACCAGACCTCTGGCAACAAAATGAAGACAGTACACGGCTTAGATCTCAATCATGTCTCTCTCCCGGACGAAGGCAAGAGAGCATTCTTTTAAAGGGCACAAGAATGTAAACATATATCGTGACTGTCAGGCGGTAATGGCGTTACAGTCTTCAGAGAAGGTGTGTTCAGTAGTGATTAATATAAGTACACAGGAAATATAATTTCTTCTACATAACCAACTGTCAAGTGATTCTAGAGCGCAGGTAGCAAACACAATGAATCAAACGTCTCTGACGTCATCATTAGCCCGAATGTGGCTAAAAGCGAATCCTAAAAAAATGGCACCCGAATTCTCCAAGAGTACCTGGCTGCAGTCCACCACCGCGAGGCAGCGCACCGCCGTCAGGCAAGGAGTGAGCTAGGTTTATGGTCCCGCGTCAAACCTTACGCGTGGGGCGTGGCGCGGTTGTTGAGCATTTGAAGATTTGCGTCGACGGTCCGCGTTACTCTGCAATTCATTCTCATTTTATTAGTAGGCCACATTTATGTACTATGTTTGCTCATTCCTGCCAAAGTAAATTCTATGTTTGTTTATCTTGCATAGCGAATAAACCCCCATTCTGATTCTGATTCTGATTCTGAATTCACCGACAAGCCACCAGGGGGGTGTGGCTGTGTAGTTTCAAGGGTCATAGCTGAATCCTTGCTCATTATTGAAGAGCAAATGCTTATATTGCAAATGATGTAGAGGCGACAGAGAAGATGTTTGCGGGTACAATCACTAAACCGGTCGGGGCTGGAAACGGGTGAATTTGCAACACTGGTTCACCCACTGAGGGACCTGGATGAACACCTGGATGCACTTTCGATACTTTCGAATGTCAGCGGGGGCCGATTTGACGAGCTTCTTCGCCATATACAGCCTGGCGAGTGGAGAAAAGTGGTGGCCGATGATTCGAACCTCACGATGGTGTCCCGAAGCACACTCAATGAGTGATAATAAACTGCGAACTATGCATGGTGTGTAAACTGTGTTGTGCTGTGTGTGTTGAAAATAAATATCAAAACAACTGTTTGAAAACAAACTTGTGTGTTTTATTCTTATGTATTATGTAATACAAAAAGTATAATTTTAAAAAATCACAGCACTAAAACAATACAACAACAATATGCATTGTAGTATGTATAAATGTAATATAAAAGTTACATTTAAAAAATCACGTCAAAAAGTGCACTCAAACGATACAACACGCGTATCTCAACTATTTACAAAACTACGTCACGTTCTGAGCGGACCAATCAGCGCTTGCGACTCAGACAACGCGACGCGTAGTTAGCGGGACGTAGCGGGAGGGTCCGCGTTGTCTGCGGAGCAATACGGGCGACGCATCGCGGTGGGTGATATGACTCGGGGCTCAATAGTGTATTTGTAGCGTACTACAAAGCTGAGGATCTTGAAAAGAGAAGGTCAAAATGCTGTTAACTGAAAATAATGGAGGTTAGGAATAACATAGCTCAGTGGAAGTTATTACTGTTCATTCATAAGCTTACATTTCGTAAGATGTCATAGGCCTATACATTTTATTTTGTACTATACAATACTTCACTGCCTTTTCATTATAATCATAATAATAATAATAAAAAATTGTCATTGAACCTTATTGCACTGCTGTTTTTCATGTTTGGCTCTATATCTATGCCAATTATGTTTTTGTGCTGATATGTACAGTATAAACCAAGCGAATTATTAAATGATCAATGATAACATGTAAAACACACCAAGTCACAATATGATTTGACTTTATTCTCGCAGACAATAAACTCATTTAGCTGTTTGACATTCAGAATATGCCAAATATTTTCTTTGGTCCATATTTCTGCACCGAATTTCCACATCTTCTTGTTGTGAAATGTGAACTTGAAGGGCTCCAGGATTGTTTCCTTTTCAAGGTCATTCCACACCCTCCCATACAACCTTAGCCTGGTTCTCTTCCCCCATGCCCAGGATTTCAGGCAAGTCCACTTTGGCAGAGAACAGTTCTTAAAATCAACCCACTCATAATCAGAATCTGGCTATGCAAGTTAAACAAACACAGAATTAACATTAGCAGGGAAGAACACCGTAGAACAGACATGGGCAAACTACGGCCCGCGGGCCACATACGGCCCGTTAGGCTTTTTAATCCGGCCCGCCGAACTTGTCCAAATTATAGTAAAAACCTCCTTTTCCCCCCTTCCCTGCAATGCCCATGTTTCCCCAATAGATGGCGCACTCAAAACACATTGACCGTTGTTGGAGTGGCGTGTATTTCTCTTTATTTCACTTTAATTTTCACTTCGTTTCACGCCACCATTAAGCCCTTCTGTGAAAATGAGCGGACCAAAGAGAAGGAAAGTGGACAGCGAATGCCGAGTGTTTAATAAGGAGTGGACAACAAAATACTTCTTCACTGAAGTCCGATCAACGGCTGTATGTCTGATATGCCAAGAAGCTGTTGCGGTTTTCAAAGAGTACAATATCAACCGTCACTTTGCCACGAAGCATGCAAACTATGCTAGCAAGCAGTCAACACAAGAACGGGCGGCTACTGCTCAGAGGTTGGCAGCTAATTTACAGAGTCAACAGAACAGGCAAAAAAGGGAGACCAACAACACTGTTCCCACTGAAATGGTGAGTTTTTCTGCTGTGTTATGAAAAAATGCACATGGAAAATTTGGAAGTGCGTCTTTTAACTAGAAAAAAATTCCTAAAGAAATTTTGAGTGTGCGTGACTCTGGCCCGGGACTCTCCCCCATATATCAATGACACTGTTGAGTCATTTTCTGAATATGACTTCTACCATTGCTTAGGTATGTGACAGATCAAGCTTTCAACAGGTGTTCATATGCTGATGCACTAGCAGTAGCGTTAACACTAATTTCAGCAGGATTAAAGACAGCTCCACTTGAGCACACTGCCACAGTTTAGGTTTAAGTAGTAAGCAAGCAGTAAACAATTGGTCACTCTGTGTCAGGTAGCACTTTACATTACAGTTCAGTAGCATAGTAATAGTTTGGTTCTAATTTGATAATAGTGATAAATGCTTTCAAAAACTTAGAGTGTAAAATGACCCAAATACATCCAATGCCAGAATTAGGCCATCAATGGCTATGACTTTGGTATTAGAAATACACCTTTTATGAAAATGATACCGCATTATAAATATCAGATAACATTATAAAGTTATACAGCTGTGTTAAATGTCAAATCAATCCACATGCAATCAAACATGTAACAAATCAGGATTCAGCAATAAGCTAGCACTAGGTCACACAGTTCTGATATCACACTAACAAAAACAGTGCTTTTTATCCAACATTAATTGAGAAAAACACACACGCACATACACATACACACACACACACACACACACACACACACACACACACACACACACACACACACACACACATATATATATATAGATATATACATATATGTGCATACACACAGGCAGTCTGTACATTAATGACTTAATGATGAACTGTCAATCCAACCATTCAGTGCAATGAATCACTTAGTAGCTGACACACAGGTTCAATCATCTATAAACTACAGGACTCCCCATACAACACTAGCCAATAGTTTGCAAGGTCAACCAGTATCCAGACGACTATGAATGTTTTACAGCAAGCCCCCCCAACAATTTAAATAGCAATTCCTAAAAGACCTGTATTTAATCCCCACTGTTTCTCTATGGAGCGGCAACTCCATTAACTGCCGATCCCGACCTCCCACACACCTCCCCAATATCTTGTTAGATTCCTATGGACCCCACCACATGAACCCTGCCCTCAAACCTCCCCGCACGAGCCCCCCCGCCCCCCGCGAACGCCGATCGCCCCCCCCCCCTCCGAAAACAACCATAAACGGTCAAAATGCACACAAATAACCCTCCCCACAACCCTTCACCACCGTCCTGACTGATAAGCACATGAATACATAAGCCCAAATGTTAAAGAAGTCAAAAACCCACATCTTAGATAGCATGCTAGCAAAACATATGCTGATGCACTAGCAATTAGCTTAGGCGCTAATTTCAGCATTGGTCGCTAATGTTAGCAAACAGCATATCTTTACAGCTAGTTGGAATGTCAGTTGTAAATCCTGACTGGTAAGTACATGAATACCTATGAGCCCAAATGTTAAAGAAGTCAAAAACCGACATTTTTGATAGGATGCTAGCGAAAGAGTTGAAAAAGATGTTTGCTTACCTTAGAGACTTAGAGCCAGAGAGGAAGAGTTGAGTTGGAGTACAGTTTATAAATACACCCGAAACAAAAAGAACCAATTTGATTCCTCCAGTAAATATCCTCCAATTAAAGTTATTAAATGTGAAATTAATTACTGTTCGTAAAATAGCCACCGTCATTCGTGGCCACCGTCTCTCCTCTTTCAAGCACGTTGCTAAGTAACGAACTTCGCAACTGTTGCAACGGTCATAGCAGTTGGACAGAGAGAAAAGGCTTACAGCACCCCTCGAACAGGAAGGATTTCTGGCCAAACCGTGTTTCCAATCATAAAACCAGGTTAACGTGAAGCCGGCTGAGCCCTTCCAGAACGTCTACATAGGCATTTTGTGTTGACAAGTGAAGAAATGTGCTCTTGGGAGCAATTCTAAAAAGTGTTCGTTTTCTATCTTTTCAGTTACAGCCCCGCCTCTCTTAACATAGGAGTCTATGAGGCTGTTCATGGGTGCTGCGGCCGAATCTTCGCATGTCAAGCTAAAACAATAAATCTGACAGATAAAGTAAAGCAAGTGTGAGCTAGAGGACACATTTTCCTACGTTTCTATGTATAAATTGTGTCTGTAGTGGTGCATTTGAGGCCATGGTAGTCAAATACGTTTTATTTTTTGTACACAATTCTCTCTCTTCTCCACACTCTAGCGATGACATCACCACTCTACCTCTCAAACATTCTCTCCATTGACACCTATTCATTTTTTTGGTGTGGTTTTTGGCAATTTTTGGGCAAAATTGTTCGCCAAAAGTCTTAGATAAATCATAACACACATGTCGGGGCCGAGCCGCACGTTTTGATATAACTTTTGTGTATATGCGTCAAAAACTCTGGTAGATGTTTTGAGCCAAAAAACGGCGTAAGAATAAGCAGAATAATAAACGCTAGTAATAACATAGTGTGCGCCTTGCAGCACGCACACAATAATATTAAACGCTAGTAATAACATAGTGTGCGCCTTGCAGCACGCACACAATAAACGCTAGTAATAACATAGTGTGCGCCTTGCAGCACGCACACAATAATAAACGCTAGTAATAACATAGTGTGCGCCTTGCAGCACGCACACAATAATATTAAACGCTAGTAATAACATAGTGTGCGCCTTGCAGCACGCACACAATTATTACCCGTCCTTTGTGTTATTTGCCTAGTTACAGACGCCCATTTTTTAGGAACCCTAAACCAAAGCCATGAACCTCTCCCTTCTGTGATTATTGCGGGGGGTTTTCATCAGTGATGTTTAGAAGTCATGGTAAGAGTACTGTGGTTACTGTGATGTTAACGCGACGGTTCATCTGTCATAACTCGATAGCAACACTCCCTTGGGCACACCCACCACTTCAGGTAGTGTCTGAGTGTATCAATCCTGTTGATACACTTACCTCTGGTTTGCCACCTTGTTTATCTGAAGCCCTTGATATGAGTAGGCATGATGATGGTTACTGACTAATACGATCATAACCATCTAACCTCTCATACAACTAACACTCCAACCACTGTGTTCTGTAGAATAGTATGACTGGTACACTCACAGCTACACACAGCTGTTGTATCATGGACATAGTCAGCACTTTATGTCCTGTTTTCTAGAAATCTCTAGCAACCTGCTCTCTATACTGTATCTCAGTGTCTCTTCCCTCTTCCTTGATGTCTGTAGTCGACACACCTGTCTGTCCAGCGTTTCTTCTGTGCGTTTCTCCCCTATTTTTTACTCTCTCTTTGTCTCTCTCTCTTCGCTCTCTCTCTCTCTGTGTATGTGTATTTCTCTCTGTCTCTCTCCCTCCCTCTTTGCCTGCTTCTGGTGCTCCCTCTGCCTCCGCTGCCCCCTCCATGTCTCTCTGCAGCCACCAGCCTCCAGAGGACAGGACCTGGGTGTACTTGCCTCTGCACTACTCAGAGGCTAAGGGGACGGGCCTCTCGGATGGAGATGATGAGAGCCAGACAGTAAGTGAGAAGAACCAGCCTACACCAAACGAAACCTGTCCCTTCCCAGACCAACGCTGTGCATCCCCTGGACTAAACATCCCAGAGTAGCAGGGGCGATCACTGGAAGTGTGTCCAAACCCAGCACTGTCCAGCCTTAATGTGCAGCAGGCTAGGTTTGGATCTGAAACCAAGAAGTTAAGCTACAGGAAGTGTGCGTGTGTGTGTGGGCTGCCTCGCCCACTGACAGCGTGTACAACCATGGTTCCTTTTAATTCACACTGTAAAAGCAATGTGTGCATCTGAGGCTGTTTTCACATATGTTGGTGCGCACTGTGGTGCGGCTTTGGAGCGCTCCAAAATACATTGTATCATTTTTCAGTTAGTGCGGTCCGTGTTCACATGTTTTTTTTACTGTACTCGAAACGCCGCACCGTACACCATGTGACAACTGTCAGCGCTGTCATTGGTCTCTGACAGCTCTGACCCCCATGACCACCCCCCACATGTTTCCATGACAACCAGCCTAACACGCGGAAGCTAGCGAGATAAACAAAGCACGTCTGTTTACCCTGGCGCTGGTTATTAGTTTTTATATAATTTGTTTATTAAACTTTTGGCAAATTGTTCAGTTTGAAAATGAGACCCGTCTGCGTCGGGAGAGGAACGTGCTGATGCATTACAGGACGCAATGACAAATTTTACGACTCAGGAGAACTCTTTCTCATGTAGCCGTTTGCTAAACACCCCGTAAACATAACTGTTTTTGTGGGTGGAAGACAGCTGTGCATTAATAAAATCATCACTCCTTGGTTCGGCTCGAGGTCGAGCAGCGTTCACACCACAGATGTGTCGCTCCGAGACCACCTGTTTAGAGCGCACCAGAGAGCACCAGAAAGCGCACCAGAGAGCGCACCAGAGAGCACCAGAAAGCGCACCAGAGAGCGCACCAGAGAGCGCACCAGAGAGCACCAGAGAGCGCACCAGAGAGCACCAGAGAGCGCACCAGAGTGCGGCTGTTGTGTTCACACTGACCCAAACGAACCGTACTCAGAGCGACACGTCAT
Organism: Neosalanx taihuensis; assembly: GCA_030340665.1. Lineage (NCBI taxonomy): Eukaryota > Metazoa > Chordata > Actinopteri > Osmeriformes > Salangidae > Neosalanx > Neosalanx taihuensis. Next base: position 2,857,417 of record CM059312.1, read on the forward strand.
TTGGGCCGACCTAAACAGTGTATGTGTGAAAGCACCCTGAAAGAGACTTTAAACTGCTTTGAAGAAGTCTCCATCAAAATCACAGTCAATATTGAATTATTATTTAGTCAGTACATAGATAATAAGTTAAATCAAGTTGTCTTTCAAACTTTTTGTTCATTTGTATGTGATGTGTGTATGTTATCATCGTGTATATGTGACGTGTATAATATAGTTTTTTTGTTTTGTTTTTTTGATGGATGCATTTGATGTATCAGATATATGAACTCGGGGGGCGGGGGGGGGGTCAAATCTATCACATCACATGCAGAACCACGTGTGTCTCAGGGGGGGGCTTGGTGCTAGCGGTTAGCCGTCCAGAACCGGGGCCTGAGCCAGCAGAGGGAACGGTTGGTGATGCTATCTCCTCCGTTATGCAAGTTTCTCATGTTCTCTGGTGCAGCTGCAGGCAGCACAGATTGGACAGGCTTCAAAGAGACACTCTGTGAAAAGGTAAGCCGGAACCACACCTGCTGGACCGCTTAGTAATGTCTGGTACTTACTGCACGTACCTAATGAAAGGATAAATACGTCATGTACAATACAGTATGTAGCCAAATCATCAGCAATGAGAGGTTGTATTCTGTGCTAATTTGACACGGCCAGTTTCCCTGAGGTCATAAATCATGTGAGTCACGTGGCTCAGCAGATAAGGCGTTGGGCTAGTGATCGGAAGGTTGCAAGTTTGATTCCCGGCTGTGGCTATATGACGTTGTGTCCTTGGATAAGGCACCTCACCCTACTTGCCTCGGGGGAATGTCCCTGTACTTGCTGTAAGTGGCTCTGCGTATAAGAGCGTCTGCTAAATATAAATGCAAAGGACAGGAACAGGAATTCATAAGTATAAATCACTTACAGTTCCTTGCTCCCCCCTCTCCCATGCTCCTCCTACCAAGCCCCCCCCCCCCCCCTCTACACACACCTCGCCCCAGGATAAAAGAAGTGCCTCTGTCGAACAGCGGCAGGTGCGCTCTCCCGTCATCTACCAATCAGCATCGTTTCACAGAACCGCTGTGATCTTCATCTGCAAGGTGTGAGGTGGGTCAAGTCACATTCCTACTTTGAACAGGTGTTTTGGTCACTATTTCATATTTCTTTTTGGTGTGAATTGTAGAAGAATTTTATAATATCCTCCTGGTTAAAGTATCTAATTTTGTCGTAAAACTATGTTTCTGAAGACTATTCGGAAGTTACAGAAAACACACCAGAAGTCTATTTCATTCAAACCATGGAGCAAGTCGCACCTGTCGCCCTCCAATCATCGATCCGGGGCTTTGGTTTAGCGGACTACGCCGTCTTTGCTGCAATGTTGACCGTGTCCATGGGTATAGGCTTGTCCCTGATGTTGAAAAAAAAGAGTAAAAGAAAACCGGATCAAGTGGACGACTTCTTTACCGGCGGTCGTGACATGCCCGCGGTGCCGGTGGGTTTGTCTCTGTGCGCCAGCTTCATGTCCGCAGTCCAGGTTCTGGGTGTCCCGGCTGAAGCGTCTCTTTACGGTTATAAATTCCTCTACATGTGTCTGGGTCAAACCCTAAACTCCTGCCTGACCGCCTACTTTTTCCTGCCCGTGTTTTACCGACTTGGAATCACAAGCACCAACCAGGTATCCATATATTTGAATAATCAGCTGATTGATTTAATGATAAATGACTCCCTAATCCGCAACTTTAACATAATGATGGTGGTTCTGTTGGTTTTGCAAGCTGTAGTTGTGCAACAGCATCAATTTTATTTTTATTTTTTCAGTACTTGAAGATGAGATTTGGTAGAGGAATGCAGCTATTGGGCAGCCTTCAGTTCATAGTGGCAACCGTAAGAAATAAGATCAGACACCACGACAATAACATGTTTTCTCTGGGAAAAATCTGAAATACCCCCCTAAATCTCCTCTTTCAGCTCTTGTATACGGGGATTGTCATCTATGCCCCAGCCTTGATACTTAACCAAGGTAAGATCTCAGGATTTAGCCAGTAAAAAAACACTACACTTCATGTAGTTATGTAACTGAATCATCGGAATGTGGTATTAGAACAGGTTCTTACTGTCTTTCAGCTACAGGGCTCAATATGTGGGCCTCGCTCCTTTCCACTGGCCTCATCTGTACCATCTATACCACACTGGTAAGACTGAAGATTTGGTATCACATTCATATCTGATTCAATTCATATTATTTTCATCGATTTGTAGCCTATTACATTTTTTGTGTATTTTGCATTTCTGAGTGCTCTACTGCACTGTTGCAAACTGCAATTTGAATGATCTTATCTTATTTCAAAGTTGACAGTGTAACTGCGTTTTTACGAGACATCTTCAGATAAAGCAGGACGATGCTCCGGTTTTAGGACGTGTGCGCTTAAAATGTTAGAGCGGTCCGGTCTGTCGTCACCTTGGTCCGCTGTTTCTCGATCTGTCGTTCTGTCCAGTCATGCTGGATAAGTACAAAATACAGAAAGCGAAAGGTTACGACACCGTTTCAAACCCAATCTGAGCCGGGCTTTCCGTCATTCCCATCCTATAGGGAGGCATGAAGGCGGTCGTTTGGACTGATGTGTTCCAGATCTTTGTCATGCTGTCCGGCTTCGTTGCCATCTTCATCCATGGAACCATTCTCGTTGGAGGGCCTGCGCAGGTTTTGGAGATTGCCAGCAATGGATCACGCATAAACTTTGATGAGTACGGCTTAATATCACCTTCTTCACCTTATCACAAGTCTTAACTTGTCTACAATATAACCCTATCATTGGCGGCCAATAAACTACCACCTCCACGCTCATTTCTTGTTAGGATCATTTCCTTTTCAACCTATTGTTTGACTTGAATTGTGTCATTGTATCATGTCTTAATAATGTTCCACATTTCAGGATTATAGATTAAACTATAAGGAAATACACTGCTGTGTGCTTTCCTGCTCAGTGCTCACTGAATGTATGCCTTTCCCTGCCTGATTCAGTCAGGAAGTAATATCTAACAGGATTGATTGAGGTTAATGACACATACAGTAAACCAGCACCCCTTCCTTTATAAGACTCATACACAGCCACAACAACGCACACCTGATATCTTATAGTTTGCTATAAATTAATATTAAAAAACAGGATACAGGAAGAGAACTTTGTCTTCAATGTCACTTCCCTTGTTGGTCTTATGATGCTTTTAAAATCTCCGGATCTTGTTTGATAGTCCAAAGTGCTTTGAGATTTGGGAAAGCACTGGGGAGTCCGGTGCGGGAATCGGGCTGGTAATCAGAAGGTTGCCGGGTTTGATTCCCGACTGTGCCAGATGATGTTACGTCCTTGGGCAAGGCACTTCACCCTACTTGCCTCAGGGGGGAACATCCCTGTACTTGGATGTAAATCGCTCTGGATAAGACCGTCTGATAAAGGACTGAGTGTAATCCTAATTCTGTTTTGGTTTCTCAGTTTTAATGTGGACCCCAGGAAGAGGTACACCTTCTGGAGTTTCACAGTGGGTGGTACTCTCCTTTGGTTGTCCATGTACGGTGTAAACCAGGCCCAGGTCCAACGCTACATCTCCTGCAGAACAGAGAGACAGGCCCAGTGGTGAGTCCTGACCTCTGACCTCCCTGAACTCAACAACACCGAGGGCGGGAGAGGCTGAGTTTACTGAATAAGCCAGGCTTACTTTCCCCTGTTGTAAACCTGTCTTATTTGGTAAACTAATTTCGTGGAACAGGCCTCTGATTTGGTCTGTTGTTACACGTTATTTTTACTTATTTTTTTGTCATTACTTGGACTCTCAGTACAAAAACAGGGTCGTATGTTTGGCTGCCACCTGAAATTTATTTTTTATTTTTTTATTTTATTTAAATACCAAATCTTTTCCCAATCTTTTTTTATTGGTACAACAAAAAAACACAAAACCTTGTTTCTGAGTAGTAGTCCATATTCAGTGTGCAGTATTTCAGATGTATTTAATTTCACAGCTTTGTACAAGAGAGAAAGATCTTTGTCTGGTTTTACTGCAATTTCCCCCCCTGGAGGACAAATAAAGGTTTATCTATTGATAAATTGCAGACACCAAAGTAAAAGTAACAAATGTAATTTACCTTCCAAAATCTGTACGATCTCAATGGCATTCAATGACCAAGATGGATCATTGAATGGTTTTCAAAAAGTAAAAGAATTCACTGTAAAAATAATAACTTGCTCATGAACTAATTCTAAATTTGCCATCAGGGCCTTGTTTGTGAACCAGGTGGGGCTTTGTCTCATCGTCGGAAGCGCAGCCACGTGTGGCATCGTCATGTATGCGCTGTACGTAAAGTGTGATCCTTTAAAATCCGGCAAGATTTCAGCTCCGGATCAGGTAATCAGGTCAACGACACCGCAGCCCATGCTAACGCTTTCTGGCTTGCTCGTTTGCAAAGCTCACTCAAGTGAAACTCCGCCAACTGCAATTCCTTTTAACTTTTTCAATATGTGACTATGTGTTTCTTATGTAACCTGTCTTGACCAGGTCTCTCTGTAAAAATAGATTTTTTATTTCATTTACATTTATTCATTTAGCAGACACTATTATCCAAAGCAACTTACAAGAGAGAGCTTTACAAAAGAGCCTTGGTCACTAAGCATAGCAACGTGATAGACCCCAAACATAGCAGGCTTATATATTATGAAACATACATACATATTTCAATAGGAGGTTAAATAAAAACAAATAATTGACCTGTCATTTGAATTCTTTCTTTCTCTCTTTTTTTAAAGTATATGCCCTACATGGTCCTGGATATTTTTCGAAACTACCCCGGTTTCCCTGGTCTATTTCTTGCATGTGCGTACAGCGGAACCCTAAGGTACTTCCTTGCTCCGCTCCTAGGCAGCAACACGGTACATTTCTGTCAGGTCGTGTGGATATGTTGAGGACATTGATGGGAGAAGACATGTGCCTTCTGTTACAGCACCGCCTCCACCAGCATCAACGCCATGGCGGCTGTTACCATGGAGGATCTGCTGAAGAAACGTCTGGTCAAGCTCTCTCAGAGGAAGCTCATACTGATCTCCAAAGGCTTGTGTGAGGGAACTTTCCGGAAACCTTCATCCTTGTCTAATAAGATCTAATCTCGTTTCCTGTCATACCTTTTATTTTTAGGTGCCTTTCAAGGCACTCAAAGACACCTAGATTTACTAATTGTACTAAATAATCCTGTACTTCAAGCTGTGTAATTCGATATTACAGTAAAGCGAGGAGTACTTCGATATCCTCTCCAACGGTGTGCTTGTGGTTCTCTGTTGGTGGTGTGTGGACAGGAAGTGTGATATGTCGAATTCCTGCTTTTCCAGCGTTCCTGTATGGAGCAGGGTGCATCACTGTTGCGGCTCTTGCCTCTCTGCTGGACTGGGGAGTTCTTCAGGTTGTTTCCCCCCCCAAAATGTATCCCATGATCTACGATTTCTCAATTTGTTTGTTTGTCAGTTGCTTTGTGCTGTTGCATGGCATAGATGTTGAATATGTTGAATATGTCGGTAAGGTCACTGATCTCCACTCCTTCCCAGGGATCCTTCACCGTCATGGGGGTGGTCAGCGGTCCACTCCTGGGTGCTTTCATTCTGGGGATGTTTGTTCCGCCGACCAATAGGCCGGTGAGTCTGAAGAGCGGCTGGCCTCTCAGGGATGCACTGAAGCCCTCCTGACGTTACCTTGTATGAACAGCAGTAGTCAGCTCCCAGGACTGACAGAAGTCTTTAGTCTTTCCGTGCCATACGTATTTACCTTGGGGTTGATCTAGAATGTTCTAAAAAAATCTACTCTGAATGTTGTTTCCCCTCAGATATTGTATTGTGTCATCCGAAATACTTAAAAACAATGAAATACTTTCTATGTGACCGATAACACTGTGTTCTATTTTTATCCTGACAGGGGGTATTTTCTGGCGTGTTTGTGGGATTCTGCCTCTCTCTTTGGCTTGCCATCGGTTCTACCCTCTACCCCCCCGGTCCGGTCTCAATGGGGGTGTTACCCACCTGTATAGACTACTGTTTAACCAGTAACAATACGCTGTTACAAACGCTGAACGCCAGCCTGGACGCAGGGACCTCGTTCTCCAAACCGATTCTCCCTGTTCGCACTGGGTGAGGAAACGGAACAGCACTAACAACACAATGTCCTCATTTCCCTTTTTTGGAGCTTTTGAAATGTACATGCTTATCCAGAGCAACTTACAGCAAGTACAGGGACATTCCCCCCTGAGGTAAGTAGGGTGAAGTGCCTTGCCCAAGGACACAACGTCATGTTGGCATGGCTGGGAATTGAAGCAGTAACATTCTGATTACTAGCCTGATTCCCCAAACGACATATTTTAGAGTTTTGGCTTATAAACCAGCCAACATTATAGTATGGTATCAACTATCTGGAGTCAAGTGGCTGAACAGTGAGCGAGTCAGGCTAGTAACCCGAAGGTTGCGGCTTCGAAATCCCGGTTGTGCCATCATGATGTTGTGTCCATGGGCAAGGCACTTCACCCTACTTGCCTCAGGAGGGAATGTCCCTGTACTTGCTTTAAGTCGCTCTGGATAAGAGCGTCTGCTAAATGACTACATGTAAATATAAACTATCTGCGTGATAAAAGACAGCTACTTTCAGACCAAAGTTTGAAGTTTCTTAACTAGCCAGCAGGTCCTTTTTAGTTGGAGCAAAGTCTGGAGCAGCTAAAGACATCACTAAAATGTTAACGATCTGGGTCTATTTCTGTCTGACTAGGGGCATACGGGACTTTTATTCCATGTCTTATCTCTACTTTGGTGCTGTGGGAACCAGTTCTACTGTGCTGGTTGGGATCCTGATAAGCTATATCACAGGCAAGACCATTTATATACATTTACATTTTACATTTAGTAACATTTAGTTACATGGGGTCTGAGTTCAAACTATCTTGCGTTTGTTGGAACAGGAGCAACGAAGAGAAGCACAATCGGCCCGGGGTTACTATGGTGGGACCTTCAGAAGAAGACAGTGGAAACACGCTCTATTTATACAGTAAGTACAGCCAACCTGGAACTGGGAAAACATACATCCATGCCAGTTTGTTAAGATCTATGAAGGTTACGTAGGTTAGGTATGTGAAGGTTACAAAGTACTTCTCTCTGTTCATCATCATTAGATTAGGGAGTTATGTGGCTGAGCGGTTCACACCCCAGCTGTCAACATGATGTTGTCCTTAGGCAAGGCACTTCACCCTACTTGCCTCAGGGTAGGATGTCCCTGTACTTGCCTGTAAGTCGCTCTGGATAAGAGCATCTGCTGAATGACTAAATGTCAGATAATAAGATAATCCTTTTTTAGCCTCGCAATGGAGAAATGTACCTATCCCTGAGGGGTATTTACACATTATTCTCTGACTCTCCTCCTCCCCCCCCCCCCACCATCTGCCTAGGGTGAGCTAGGGACCCATCATTCACAGACTGTGGCCCTTACCAGCTTCAACAAAAGGGACGAAAACTGGTGGAATCCCCCCCGCTCTATGCTCCCCGGAAAATTGTAGCTCCACAAGGAACCTTTAATCTTTTTTACTCGACTTCACCATCACCAACTGTCGCGCATCGTCCGTGGGATGCACGCACATGATTGGTTCCCCGCGCTGAGAAACCAATCAAATGCCCGAGATTTGGCAGCCCTGCGATTTAAGGATGAAATGTCAAGGGGGGTGGGTTATTGTGCTTTTCTGCTGCGAACATAGGAAAGGGCCAGTAGAGGAGTTCATATCAAGGGAAGCATGTGGCGCAGTCGCTTATGGTATCGAGATAGTAATCAGAGGGTCCCTGAGTCGAACTCCGGCTGTGCCAAAATGACGTTGTGTCCTTGGGCAAGGCACTTCACCCTACTTGCCTAAGGGGGGAACATCATTGTACCTGCTGTAAGTCGCTCTAGATAAGAGCATCTGCTAAATGACAACATGTAAATATCACCGTTTACATTCTCCAGAGTCCTAGGTTGTTCAGAATCGCTCACTTGCTCACAGGAGGTCTCGGTTGAATGGTCACGCTCCTCGCCACGTACCTGTACCTCTTACCTGGGATAATGGCACTCATTTAACCAGTGAACTACTGGAGCCAGTTTGATTTAGTATTTTATCTTCCAAAGTTAGGTTTCGGTTTATGTACTGGTTTACCTAAGCAGAATGGCACTGGGATATAAATCAAACAATGATAATGAACATTTTAGCAGCGTGCAGTGGAGAACATTTGTTCAGCTAGATCGATAATTTTTTTCTGTAAATAAAAGTATTGTGTACATTCCACAGTGAACATTTCATAATGTCATATGTAACCAAAGTAATAAAACAACATATAAACCCAGGATTGTCATCTTGTGATTCATGCATTCTGCTGTTCAGACAAGCTTTAAATAGGCAGACCCAAGGCCAACAAGAACACCTGCTGTGTGTGAATATACATTTTATTGTCATACAATGAAACCGACCAAATTATGGAAGGTAACAAGTGGCAGATGACATGCATGCTATAGGTCATATCCATTTGATTCAAACGGCTTATTCTGTTCTGTTAGACATGTGCATCATTTCCCATCGTGCATGAAGGATGAAAACATGCGTGCCTGCACACAAAAAACACAAGTTCCTTTGAACCGATGTCAACATATGCTGTCTCAACCATGGTCCTGCGATTGCGATTTCAAACCCTGTCCCCGTTGCCCTTTAACGTGATGCGCTTTCTCAATGTTGTTCTCGTCAACAACGGTCAAGTCTTGAGCCACTCTGGGCTTGGTCGCTCGTTGAAGCAATGGGGGAAGCGATCGGCTTTTGTTTGCTGGGGGTGCTGGGGTGGGTGGGGGCATGCCCGTCATCACCATTCATCCACCGCCCCCCGGTTGGAATCCTCGTCCGCCACGGCGCAGTCCAGGCGCTGTATCCCGGGAAGAGCCAGATCCCTCTGATTGAGTTTTTCCAGAAACGAGGAAAGGAGTCGCTTGTTCAAATGGTCAGTCAGGGTCCTCTCCTCGGCTTGGTCCTTGCTCTCCTCCGTCGGGGAGTTCACCTGCTGCGGACTCGGGTCGTCGGGTTGTCGCTGCGCTGCCGCTTCGCCGTGGGACAAACCATTCAAATGCTCGCCGCTCCCTTTCGATTCTTCTCGGCCTCTGCTGCTGCCGCAATCGCAGGCAGCTTCTAATTCCATTACCACCGACGTTAAATGAGTCTGCAGGGCCGCATTTTCGAGTTCTTTGATCCGTTTGCTTGGACGCGCGTTTAGGGCGCCGAGGCGGGCATGAATAGGCTGATTTCCATGCTGATTTCCAGCCTTTCCTGCTTGCTCCATAATGGTCCTCGTCATGCGCAGTTAGCGCGACGTGAAGCACCCCTTGTGGTAAATGTTGCGTATTACTCCCTGACTTCAGATCAAATTACATTTATATTTAGCAGACGATCTTATCCAGAGTGACTTACAGCAAGTACAGGGTCATTCCCCCTGAGGCAAGTAGGGTGAAGTGCCTTGCCCAAGGACACAACGTCATGTTGGCACGGCCGGAATTAAAAATAAAATATTTTTTATTTTAAATTATTTTGAATAATTTTATAAAGTGCGTGAATACACGGTTGTGTATGTGCATTTAAATATATATATATTTCTGTACGTTTTAATAAAAAACGATTTTCTCTAGAGGAAAACGTCATTTAAATGCTGCCGTTTCCTCCCATACGTCATGATTGTACGCCACTTACGGAAGTGGGGGTGGTGGATGCCCATTCGAATCAACAATACTCTGTTGTTGTTCAGGTACTGCTTATATTCCCTAACCTGTAGTGCGACAACACATATAGCTTTACATTTCTTTTTAACACTTTTTTATGGGCACTGCTTCTCTGTGATCTACGGATAATTCCCCATCGCCTTCCCAGGCAGCGACGTTAGCCAGCCCAGCTAGCAGCCAGCTATTTAGCTAGCTTTCCAGCTACTCCTGTTAAACACATTTAGTCAGAATTGCCCCTCTTTACGATCTAACTATCACCCCTGCCTCCCCCGATATACGTCTAGGGAGTCAGCGTGGCTGAGCGGTTAGGGATTCGGGCTAGGAATCCGAATGTGGCCGGTTCGATTTCCGGCCGTGCCAACAGGACGTTGAGTCCTTGGGCAAGGCACTTCACCCTACTTGTCTCGGGGAGGAGGGACGTCCCTGTGCTTCAGTGGTTCTTAACCTGGTTCTATCGAACCTCAGGGGTTCGGCGGAGGTCAAGACACACATCCGACTCATGATTCATGATGACACGACCAATTAAGAATGGTTCGGTGAATGCGCATATGAAACGGGTGGGGTTCAGTACCTCCAACAAGGTTAAGAAGCACTGGTCTAGGGAGTCAGGTGGCTGAGCGGATAGGGAATCGGGCTAGGAATCCGAATGTGGTCTGTTCGATTAACGGCCGTGCCAACAGGACGTTGTGTCCTTGGGCAAGGCACTTCACCCTACTTGCCTCAGGGGGGGAAAGTCCCTGTTCTTACTGCAAGTCTCTCTGGATAAGAGCATCTGCTAAATGACTGAATGTAAATGTAGTGCTCTCACTCTCACTCCGTACCCAGACGGATCGTCCTTTATCACCGCTGTATAGCTTCCGACAAGTAACATCCCTGTGCATTTAACTCTTTTTCCTCGCCTTCTAGCTGAAGAGTAGTCATTGGAATGCCGAAAAAGTTCCAGGGCGAGAACTCCAAGGCGGCCACAGCCAAGGCCCGCAAGGCCGAGGCCAAAGCGGTGGTGGACGCCCGCAAAAAGCAGGAACTGGAGGACGCGCTTTGGCAGGAGAATGACAAACATGTGTTAAAGAAAGAGCAGCGTAAGGTGAGCCGCTTTTATCTGGAGGTTCGAACCCCGGCTGTGTCAACATGATGTTGTGTCCTTGGGCAAGGCATTTCATCCTACTTGCCTCAGGGGGAAAATGTCCCTTTACTTGCTGTAAGTCGCTCTGGAGGACTGCTGCTGAAGGACTCCATGTAAATGTTAAATGGCTGCCATCCAGTGAGTATCTGCCTGCACAGTTTTGTGTACCTCCTCCTCCTCACAGGATGACAAGGAAAAGAAGCGGCTGGAGGCTTTGGAAAGAAAGAAGGAGAACCAGCGACTCCTAGACGAGGAGAGCGCAAGGATCCGGGGGAGAGCGGCTGCCAAGGAACTGGGGAGTGGGAAAGTCACCCGGGCCCAGATTGAGGAGACCCTACGCATCCAGCAGCTGGAGGAAGAACCCACACACAAAGGTAACAACCACTCTCTCTCTCTCTCTCTCTCTCTCTCTCTCTCTCTCTCTCTCTCTCTCTCTCTCTCTCTCTCTGTGTCTCGCTCTTCAGTCAATGCTGCCTCTGTCTCTCACTCTATGTCTGTCTGTCTCTATCTCTCTCTCCAGTCAATTCTGTATCTGTCTGTCTGTCTGTCGGTCTGGTGCTCTCTCTCTCTTTCTCTCCAGTCAATTCTGTATCTGTCTGTCGGTCTGGTGCTCTCTCTCTCTCTCTCCAGTCAATGGTGTCTCTGTGTGTCTCTCCCTCTTCAGTCAATGCTTCTCTCCATGTCGGTCTCTTTCTCTCTCTCTCAAGTCAATGCTTTTGCTCTCTCGCTCTCTCTCCATCTACCTACCTCTCTCTCTTTAGTCAATGCTCTCTCTTTCTCTCCCCATCTACCTCTCTCTCTTTCCAGTCAATGCCCTCTCTCTCACTCTCTCTCTCTCCAGCTATCTACCTCTCTCTTTCCAGTCAATGCTCTCTCTCTCTCTCTCTCTCTCTCTCTCTCTCTCTCTCTCTCTCTCTCTCTCTCCCCATCTACCTACCTCTCTCTCTCATTCAAATCTTTTAATCTGTGTTTTCCCGTCCACAGAAAAGAGCCACCTGGAGACTCCCCTGGAAGAGAACGTGAACAGGATTGTTCTTGAAGAAGGCGCCGTGGAGGCCAGAACCATAGAGGACGCCATCTCCGTCCTCAGGTGAGCGCTAGGGCCACTCTGTGGAACGGACCATTACTACTATTGATTCACAATGTGCCTTTCTCGCACTCAGTATAAGCATGTGCACTACAGTATATTATAATGTCTTGTGCTGAAGATCGTGATAAGTAAGGACGTCTCTATCTCTCTGAATTGCTTCTCCCAAGGTTCCTTCAAAAAAAAAATTCACTCAGTTTTTCCCTCGTTTTCCTTGGGGGTTTAGGTTGGTTGAGGGGCAGTTCTATGGGCGTATGCGAAGCCCTCTGTGATATTGCCTGTAAAAAGGGCTATACAAATAAATGTTGATTTGAACCATGTGCATGTTGCTTGCATACGGCCCATTCGGTCTTATTATTGTCTGTGGTTTCCCCCCCGCCCTCTCCCCCCACAGCACGAGCGAGGAGGTGGACCGCCACCCCGAGCGCCGGGTGAAGGCGGCGTACGCGGCGTACGAGGAGGCCAACATGCCCCGCCTGAAGACCGAGAACCCCAATATGAGGCTGTCCCAGCTCAAGCAGCAGCTGAAGAAGGAATGGATGAAGTCCCCGGAGAACCCGCTCAACCAGCACTTCACCGCCTACAACAGCAAGTGAACCGGCTCTGCCCTGCTCTGCGGTGAGGTGGTGGGGGGGGACAAACTGTACCCGGCGCTGCTGCTGGGGTGACCCTTTTTTTTTTTTTTTTTTTTAGGAAGATGCAGCTCGTTCTCGTCTCGTTATCTCCCCCCACCCCACCCCTCCCTCCATTGTGAAGCCCGTCGCTAGCCTTCGGTCGCAAGTGCCTCTTCCCACCATCCCCTGGGAAGATGGCGGTGGTGAGGGATGGGGGGGGGGGCGGATTTCTCCATTCAAGGACTCGTTTCTGAAACGAAACTCTTTTCATTTTTGTCAGGGCTCTGGTTTTCTTTCTTTCCGTTTGCTGGTTTGCTAGCCGCTGATTTTCCACGTTTGTGTGCCTGATGGTGAGGCCTGTATATAACAGGGGGAAGGAAAATTGTTTTTCTTTAATTTATGGCAATTCAATTAAAATAGAGAGGCTGGGGAGGAGTGGCGGTCATGAAAAAACGCATTAAAGTAATTTATTTACAGTTAAATTACTGTTCAGTGATTCAATTCAGTTTTTTGTTGTTGATTAGTTTGGCCGTATTTGTGTTGTGTTGACAGTAACCCTGCAAAAAGCTGGGAGGTGAAATCATTATTGTGATTACAGTTACTAACAACACTCTCATTAAGATGTGTGATGCGGGGGGGGGGGCAATTCCGGTTCTCGGGGGCCGCTGTCCTGAAGTTTTTAGATGTTTCCCTGCTCCAGCACCCCTGATTCAAATGAATGGTTATTATCAGGCTTCCACAGAGCTTGATAACAGCCCCTTCATTTGAATCAGATGTGCTAGCGCAGGGAAACATCTGAAACCTTCAGGACAGCGGCCCTCGAAGACCGGAATAGCCCACCCCTGTTCTAGATCGTTCCGTCAAAAAATATATAATAAAGTAAAATAAAAAATCCAACTTTAATGACAGTTGAGTGAGAAGTCGAGACGCATGATCTGAATCTCTAAATGGAAACCGGAATCCCCTTTATTTTTCATTTTTTGCTCTTGCTGGTGCCCGTACTTTGGAGGTAAATTAAATTGTGCCACTTAAAAATATGAAACACTGCAAATCATATAAAAATGAATAACCAGCGTTGCTTTTTTTCTGAGAGAATAAAAAAACAAACCCAAATGCAAATAAATTGCATCTTCCAAAGTCTACTGTGATTGTCTCCTATCTGTTGGCCTTTTTCTCTGGACTCTCTGGAAAAATAAGAGGACTTCGACATGACCTTCCGAAAAAAGTATTGCTGCGTTAAACTGAAGGTGCCTGGTAATGATTTCTGTGGCGGTGACTGTGAACTGCTCTTCTTCTTTACAAAGGTTTGCTGCATCGCAGCAACATTCAGATGCTGAAACGCTGACCCAGCGCCTGGCTGTCTTTGTGGCTGTGGCCTGTTTAGGAAAGAAGAGCAACGACTGTTAACACAGCGTGGATAACAAAGTTAGGGGGAGGATCTGCAGCTCTGAGCCACCATTTTGGGCTCCTTCCTTGGGCTGTAGTGCGCTTTGCGCCTTTGCATGTAGTGCATCTTTGTGCTCTGTTCATATTCTGCAACTCCCCCTGTCATATGGGTCAAAATGCCCCCTCCCACATTCAACCCTGAAATAAAGCATAAAGCAGGTTAAATACATGTCATGCTGCGAGGGGGGGGGGGGGTATATGAAGTATATGAATTTAAAAAAGAATTACTGTGTATTAAATCATATTTGCTTAGATTCTGAGGTCCCTTGTAACAAAGACCCTATCTTTGAAATAAAGCATAGAAAAGGTTGCCCAAAAGTTTTATTCAACGTGAGTCAGACAGGGTACATTTCTCTTGTGGCTTTTCCCTTTGGCACTTGTTTGGTATAAATTGTTGTGTGTTTCATAATCTGGCTACTCGCAATGTTTGGAGACTATCATGTTGTTACAATCAGTGACCGATGCTCTTTTGCAAAGCTCGCTCTTGGAAGTCGCTTTGGATGAAAGCGTCTGCTGAATGAATAAATGCAGAGATGGTAAGAACATCACAAGAAATAAAAAATGGCAGAAACCATACAGGACCATTTGTGAATCGTGTACACACCGGCAAGAGGCCAGTTTTCCAGCGCATCAGACATGGATGTGACGTGTTTATCACTGCGTTTTTTTTTGCCCGGGACACGCCAGGTCCCCATTCCGGAAAGAAAAGACACTTTGTGTCGCCTCTCCCTCTGGTGCTGAGAAGATAAGAGTCCCTGTGAAGGCCTTTGAACTGCGTAGCATCAATGACAAGTTTCTCTGACCCCTTAATTACTATGTTGAATTGAAATCAGCCCTCCGTCCCTTATACACACACACCTCTCAAAGCTCGACAATTCCCCTCTATTAATGGACGCTCTTTGAGGCCCACGTGTCTGTGAAATGTCCTGTTTTGTCCCCTCCTTCTTCAGTTCCTGCTTTAGATCCTGTGTCACATGTCCCACGAGGACCTGTTGTCCGTCCTCACCCCACCCCACCACCTCCTCCCCCTCACCCACCCTCATTTGCATCTGGTGCTCTTAACAAGGGCGGGCAGCTTCCCCTTTCTTCACTTTGAATCCTAATGATTACTTTCAAAGGAAAGAGCTCTGACCACTCCCCTCCCCCCTTGTCAAGTGTGGGGGGGGTACAGGAGGGGTCCAGCTGCTGCTGGAGGATGCTCGTCTCCACGGTGCCGTCCGACTGGCCGCGAACACCTCTAATTAGGAACCCGCGTCTTCCAAGACGCCTTTCAAGGAGCCAGAGCAGAGGATGAAGGTAAGAGGAGCGTTGTGAGTTACCTGCCATCTCATACAAGAGAGGGGAAATATCGCTTGATGTTTGTGTGGATTCAGGAATAAACCAGTGGATTTCGATGACGTTTTTTAAAAGACAAACGTGTTTTCCTTCAGTTTTGCAACTGTCGCGACCAAGAGTTGCGTTTGATTTTCGTTAAAAGTG
Organism: Neosalanx taihuensis; assembly: GCA_030340665.1. NCBI lineage: Eukaryota > Metazoa > Chordata > Actinopteri > Osmeriformes > Salangidae > Neosalanx > Neosalanx taihuensis. The sequence goes on from CM059312.1 coordinate 2,872,931, forward strand.
AAAAAAAGCTTGGATCTGTCACTGTTCACGTTGTGGTTATTTTGTGACACACGTAATATTTATTGGTGTATATATTCCCATAATTGCTCAAAATGGTCATATCTTAGTGGTTGTAATGTATACCAGATTTGTTTGGATTATTATCTATTGTAATTAATGTAATTAATATACAAATCTATAGAGTTTCAGCTCTGATATGCTGCTTTCCCTTTGGTGAGAAAACCTCAGGGGGCTCACCTGGATCTGACAACAGCTTTTGAGTTACACATGGTTATATGAAACACAATCACATACTGTTCCAGTTTAAGGTGAGCACTAAATAAAAATAAAAATCTCAAAACGCTAAAAAAAACATTAATTACAAAAAATTAAGATCCTGTACATGTACTGGGAATACTCTATAATCAAATATTGAATCTATACGGTCTGGACAATAGGTTGTTTTGAAGGACAAATGATCTGACACCACTGCCATTTATTATCCATTGATTTGTTTCTGTTTGCAGATTCTTCCCATGTGAATACCCCATAGCCTGGATATTTACAACACGATTGGCAATTATTCATTAGCTCAATCAGGGAGTATCTAGAATCTTCTCCTGCAGCTCATTGGTTTACACACTGACATAATGAGGCTGGTTCTGGTGAAACCTACCAATGCAACACGCCGTCTGGACTCTACCGGAGATGGTCATCACGACCGTGACCCGGAACATTGCCCCTCAGTGGGGGCATCTCCCACCAGACCATCCCAGGTCATGAGGTATCAGTACTCAGGGACGGCCCTCCATCCCCGAGCCTCGACAGGAGAACGTGGCGGTGACTTCCCCGCCCCGAACCCCACCTCTAACGGAGTCACCTTGCTGCCGTTCTCTTCCACTCAACCATTGCCGCTCAAAACGCGGAGCACCACCCTCTCGCAGCTGAGCAACCAGGACCTTCTCCGGTTCTGCAGTCAAACTGGGAACAGCCCTGACCACCACCTGGGCTCGGTTCAGTCCGCCGAGTGGCACGGCTTGGACGTGGGGGAGCGCCGCTACCAGGTGTGCAGCTGCAACGCTCCATCTCTCGGTGCCAGCCAGGATTCGGAGGCGGACAGTTTTCAACCTCGGTCGAAGCAGGGCTTCCTCAAAGACTGCCTCACCGGGTTTGCCAAGAGTGGGAACGTTGGGGCCAAGACGCCGCAGAGGTCCTTCGTGCCATCGACGATCAACGTGTTCCCTCAAGTTCTTCATAAAGGGGTTGACGTGAAAGAGGTGGTAAACTGCTTCAAGGATAGTTTCATCATGTCCCACCGTGAAGAAGAACGAGGAGGAGGATTAAAAGAGCTTCACCAGCCAAAACAAAACAACCATTTTCCTCTCAAAGATCATCATCTACCTCCTGTTTCGACCCCTGGAAACCCAGACCATCTTCTCAACATTCCTTTGCAGTCCGTCAAATCCAGCGAAGCGAGAAGACACTTGGCTTTCTCCCAGTACCATGGGCAGCAGCAGCCGTCCTTAACGGCTCAGGATACGTCAGGTCGACATCCGCAGAACTGCTGCGTTGATGACCTGGCAAACCTTGGCAGGAACCAGCCACAGTCACATCTACAGCAAGACTCGGATTTACACTGGAACACCTGGGCTCCGGATGCCAAAAACCAGTCTCACCAGTTCGCGGCCTATCCTCCGTTCACCAGCACCCCTCGCGTGACAAGGTCGTCTGAGGCCGCCAGCAAACAAGGAAGTATTTATTCTTCGACGAGCAGCCATCGCTGGCAGGAGAATCATTACTGTAATGAGAAGAGGAACAAGCAACTGGATAATCAGGTACGGAAACCTAATAAATGCCAACGTAACTTTGTTATGTACAGTGAGTGGCTTTGACAACGTTCTTGATGGCCTGTCCCATTTCCTCAATGGATGACTCTTGTCTTTGAAGACCTTTTAAAGTAGTTCAAAAGCAGAAATGTACGTTTGCTGTCTTGTGGTTCCTTCTTACCGGGTGAACGCTCATTGTTACCATGCAGGGCCGAGGCGGGGCTAAGACGTCCCTCCCCAATGGTTCTCCACCGCCCTTAAACACCTTTGCAACCGGTGGCGCGTTCAATGGAGACCCTGCGAGACCTCTGGAGACTTCTGGGATGAATCTGGCTGACCTGGCCTTCGAGAGGGAGCCTGTCCAGAGTTCCTTCTTGGAGGAGGTCTTTTCCAAAAGCGTCGGGGAGGACTCCAGCAAGGAGGAATGCGGAAATAGCCCTGCCAGGGGGGGAGACGAGGCACCGCAGAGGAAGACCAAAGACATTGGCTATCGGCTGGGCCAGCGAAGGGCGCTCTTCGGGAAGCGCAAACAGCTGAGTGACTACGCGCTGATCTGCGGGATGTTTGGGATCGTCGTTATGGTGACCGAAACGGAGCTGTCTTCGGTCATTTACACCAAGGTAATGGGGTGGAGGCCACTCTTGTTGCTGCTATCAGCTGTGGAGAGAAGAACTAGTACAACAAGTGCTAGTATTAGTATGTATGACCCTAAGTCAATAGGGTTGTATCTCCCAACTATTTATCTTCTGACTATTTTCATCTCAAGAGTCGTTTATATTGTATCCCAGCACTCCATTTTGATCCCAGCCTTTACCCCTTGTGTGCATTTACTACTTATTTTACCCCCATTCCTTAATCCCTGTGCGCACTATTCTACTCTTTTACCTCACACTCTTACCCCTGCGTGCTTTGACGAGACTGTGTGCCGTTGTTGCTAAAGAGTTTCCCCTCCGGGATTAATAAAGTAGTCTGAATCTGAAGAAGAAGAGGGGGTGGTGTTCCCGGTTGAGGTTCCTTGTGTATCGTGTTCTCTGCTTGTGTTCTCCACAGGAGTCCACGTACTCCTTCGCGTTGAAATGCCTCATCAGTCTCTCCACTGCTGTATTGCTAGGCCTCATACTGATGTACCATGCTAGAGAAATACAGGTCAGTATACAAGGCCATCCCACATTTTACTGGAACTACACAGTACTTCCGTAAATGCATAAAGAGAATAGGTTCTGTTAATACTAATCTGTACTTTAATCTGTCAGTAGGTTCTGTCAATACTACTAAGGGCATTTAGATCTCTCCTAGCATCTTGTTAATGTTGTTTTAAATATCCCTGTTCTCCTGCTTTCGTCTCCCTCCCAATCAACAGCTCTTCATGGTGGACAACGGTGCGGATGATTGGAGGATAGCCATGACCTATCAGCGGATCTTCCTGGTCCTCCTGGAGATTCTGGTCTGCGCCGTCCATCCCATCCCCGGCCGGAACGCGCTTGCCTGGACCACGCTGCGGCCCTTCTCCGGCCCCCCCTCCCCTGCGACCGAGGCCGACGTGGACGTGGTCCTCTCCATCCCCATGTTCCTGCGCCTCTACCTGATTGGCCGGGTCATGCTGCTCCACAGTAAGCTGTTCACCGACGCATCCTCTCGGAGCATCGGAGCCCTCAACAAGATCAGTTTTGACACGCGCTTCGTCATGAAGACGCTGATGACCATCTGCCCCGGCACGGTGCTGCTGGTGTTCAGCGTGTCCTGCTGGATCATTGCGGCGTGGACCGTCCGCGTTTGCGAGAGGTACGTTGCAGGGTCAGTATGTAGGAGTCAGATGGCTCAAGAGGAGTCGGGTGTCTCAGCAGGTTAAGACGGGTCATGAACGGAAGGTTGTGCTATGTCACTATGAGATGTCCTTGGGCAAGGCACTTCACCCTACTTGCCTCAGGGAAAATGTCCCTGTACTGGCTGTAAATTGCTTTGGATGAAAGCATCTGCTAAATGAGTATTTATTTCTTTATTCACCCAAACGCATCCCTACTCTGCTGATTTCTCTCTCGTGAGGACATCTTCGATAGCTAAAAATATGCTTGTCACTTTTCAAATTCAAAGAGTAATGTATTCCAACTTTTGATCTCTCAAGATGTGTTTGGGTCCTCAGCGAGGATCCAGGATGACCTTTGACTCTTGGCGCATTTCCTGTTTGTCCATAGGTATCATGACTCTCAGGGGGTGACAAGTAACTTCCTGGGAGCTATGTGGCTCATCTCCATTACCTTCCTCTCCATTGGCTATGGAGATATGGTCCCTCACACGTACTGTGGGAAAGGAGTATGTCTACTGACTGGTATCATGGTGCGATTTTAATTTAAAAAAAAATCAAACAGGATAAATATGAAACAGGGACTGTATTGAAACTTGTTAGACACCTCACATTCTGTTGTTCATGTTTAAAGCTGTTTCGGAACCACATTTCCTGTATTTCTTGTCAGCGTTGTTGAGTATGTCGCAAGGTTTTTGTCCTGGTCAAATCAGAACGTTCATCACTTAGACTGTCTGCAGGGCGCCGGCTGTACTGCGTTGGTGGTTGCCGTGGTTGCGAGGAAGTCAGAGTTAACCCGGGCGGAGAAGCACGTTCACAATTTCATGATGGACACGCAGCTCTATAAACGGGTGAGTGGAAAATAAATTAAATGGTGAGGGGTGCTTTTCTTTTTTTTGTACTGTAACCTACTTTTTCTGCTTGTTACCATGGAAAATTTCCACAGGTGAAGAACACAGCAGCTAACGTTCTCAGGGAGACATGGCTGATCTACAAACACACCCGGCTGGTCCAGAAGATCGACCATGCCAAGGTTCGCAAGCATCAACGCAAATTTCTGCAAGCCATTCACCAGTAAGTAGCTCTCCGAGCGCCCCTGCGAACACGATCCATACCACCTACGGCAGTTTTGCACGCTCCGCCTCTAAAATGGGAGTCAGGTGGCTCAGTCAGTTGAGGCGTTGGGCTCATGATCGGAAGGTTGTGAGTTTGATTCCCGGCTGTGGCTATATGTGTCCTTTGGCAAGGCACTAGGGCTGTCAAAACTGCTAAAAAATGACGTTCGAATATTCCCCACACATGTATTCGAATATATTAGAATATATTCAAGTTTCCCGGTTGCGCATTAGGCAATAACAGGACAAATTAATACAACCAAACATAACTACTTGTATAGGTAATATATAAGTTATGTATAAGTTAATTTAACAACATATTACCTACACAAAAATAAGTATGAACCGCAGACCTTGGCCTCTCGCTCGCACACACGCACTTTTTCTTTCTCTCTCTCCCACACTGTCGCACTCTCTGCGCATAGCGGTTTAAATGAACGACAACAATAAACAAATGCTGAGTGTTGATCAAAAGTTTTGTGCAAGAAATTTAAGGTCGCGATTATTTTATTTTTTTTACATTCGAATATTAATTTTCATTCGAAATTGCACTATTCGAATATATATTCGAATGTAGAATATTCATTGACAGCCCTACAATGCACTTCACCATACTTACCTCAGGGGGAATGTCCCTGTACTTGCTGTAAGTCGCTTTGTATACAAGCGTCTGCTAAATGACTAAATGTAAATGTAATGTAAAATGACCTTGCTTCCTCCAAGGCTACGCAGAATTAAAATGGAGCAGAGGAAGCTAATGGACCAGGCCAACACTCTGGTTGATTTAGCCAAGGTAGCAACTTTAACCCTTCATCCTTTCTGTTCTTCCTTGTAATCCTCCTCCACCACAGTCCTCACATATTGTTTTACCGGTACCTCCGCAGTATCACTGATCATGGCTGGTTCTTGCCCCCCCCTGGGTTTCTCTACAGACTCAGAGCATGATGTATGATCTGGTCTCGGATGTCCAGCGACGGAGCGAGGAGATGGACAAGCGGATGGAAACCCTGGAGGGCAAACTGGACGGTATCCTGCTCAGCCTGCAAGCCCTACCCATCATGCTCTCTGAGGCGATGAGTCAGCAGCAGGCGGACTTCCTGGATGGGCTGGTGCACCGGGTGCGAGCGGCGTCGTTGGGCTCTGACCAGCCATGCCCATCCACCGTGATTTCCAAAATTTTGCTGCCTGGTGGATCGCCGGCTCATGTTCCTGAAATCTGAACAGATCCGTTCGATGTGTATTTGTGATATTTGTGTCGTTATCAGAGTCATCTGTTAGTTCTTCTTTTGGGACTTAAATTTGCCACATGAAGAGCATAGTAATTGTCCACCAGATGGCGATATTAACTTTTGTTTGACAGTACTTCGACAATTACAGTGGCAAGAAAAAATATGTGAACCTATTGGAATTTCATGGTTTTCTGAATACATTTGTAATAAAATATGATCTAATCTTCATCCAAGTCAAGGGTATTGACAAACATAATGTGTCTAAAATAATAACACCACATTTTTGGGACCTTTCTTAATTGAGAACGACCCAAAAAAACTCATAGTGCTTGTGGAAAAAGTATGTGAACCCTTGAGTTAATTACCTCAAAAAAGCTCATTGGAGTCAGGTTTTAGCACACCTGGAGTCTTGTTAAGATAATAAGGTTGGCGGTGTGGACTACAGCTACTTTGACTGATAAAAACCCCTCAAACCTTTGGAGTTTGCGCTGCACAAGAACACGTTTATGTGAGCCATGCCTTGCCAAAAAGAGCTTTCAGAGGATCAATGATCAAGAATTGTTGATTTACATAAAGCTGGCAAGGGTTACAAAGTTATTTCAAAGACTTTAGAAATTCACCAGTCTACAGTTAGGCAAACAATCTACAAATGGAGGCACTTTGGGACTGTTGCTACTCTACCAAGAAGTGGGCGCCCAGTCAAAAGGACACCAAGAGCACAACGAAGACTCATCAATGAGGTAAAGAAACAACCCCGAATGACAGCCAAAGATTTGAAGTCTTCATTGGAACTGGCTAACGTCTCTGTTCATGAGTCTTAGTCGTAAAACATTGAACAAGCAGGGTATCCACGGCAGGACACCACGAAGGAAGCCACTGCTTACTAAAAAGAACATTGCTGCACGCCTGAAGTTTGCAAAAGAGCACAATGACACTCCAAGGCGATATTGGCAAAATGTTTTGTGGACTGATGAAACTAAGATTGAACTATTTGGAAAAAGCACACAGCACTACATCTGGCGTAGAAAGGGCATGGCATATCATCATGAAAACGTCATCCCAACCGTAAAGTATGTTGGGCCTGCTTTGCTGCATCAGGGCCTGGTCAGCGTGGAATTGTTGAGGGGAAGATGAATTCCCACGTATATCAGACAATTCTTCAGAATAATGTGAGAATGTCTGTATGTCAGCTGAAACTGTGCAGAAGGTGGGTGATGCAACAGGACAACGACCCAAAACACTGGCGCAAGTCGACAACAGAATGGCTTCAATGGCTACAAAATCCGCCTTTTGGAGTGGCCAAGTCGGAGCCCAGACCTCAACCTAATAGAGATGCTATGGATTGACTTAAAGAGGGCCATACACATGAGACGTCCAAAGAACATGACAGAGCTAAAGCAGTTCTGCCAGGAAGAATGGGCTAAAATTCCACCTCAATGATGTGCAGGTCTGATCCACAGCTACAGGAAGCGCCTGGTTGAGGTTATTGCTGCCAAGGGGAGGTCAACCAGTTATTAATTCTAAGGGTTCACTTTTTCCACTGCCATATTGAATGTTGAATGAATGTGTTCAATAAAGACATGAAAGATCAGATTTGTTTTTTTGGTGTTATTTTAGACACATTATGTTTGTCAATACCCTTGACTTGGATGAAGATCAGATCACATTTTATGCCAAAGTTATTCTGAAAACCATGAAATTCCAATAGGTTCACATACTTTTTCTTGCCACTGTACAGGTATATGGACAATGTTAAAGGATTAAAACATAATCTGATCACGGTGGAGTGGTCTATTTAAAATCGAATTTGTTAGATTTTCTTGTTACTTACAAAACAGGGACAATGTAGTTGCATTTAATGAATGTTTCATATATTCATATTTTTTATTAACCTGTATTTATTTAACCCTATATTTATTAAACCCTGTATTTATATAGACTGGGAGTCGGGTGACTGAATCGGGCTAGTAATTAGAAGATTGCTGGTTCGAATCCTGGATTTGAAAATGAAGTTGCCTCCTTGAGCAAAGCATTTCACTCTACTTGCCTCAAGGGGGAATGGCACTGTACTTGCTGTCAATCGCTCTGGATTAGAGCGTCTGATAAATTACATATGTAAATGAACCCCCATCTCCTAGAGATTAGACTGTTTAAATGTTTTCGGCATTTGACGCAACAAAAAAAAACTACGCTATGTCAGAAAAGTTGTACTGTGAAGGCAGTAAACCAAGTCGTTGAAAAACAATGGAGTCGGGGTGATAATCTACCCCTCCTCGTTATGCGAGGTGGGCTTTAGGAACATGTTTATCAAGGGGTCCAAACATCAGATATAGAAATACCGCAGCAAGGTCAACATTCCACACTTAACATCCGCTGTTTAGCTAAGGCACAAAAGCGATTTTTTTCCTTTGAAGTCCTGAATGAAACGCCCTGTACTTTGTTCACTCTTGGCGGAGTGAGGCGGGAGTCAGGTGGCTTGGCTGTTAGGGAATCGGACCGGTCATCAGAATGTTCAAGGTTCGATTCCCGTCCGTGCGAAATGATGTATCCTTGGGCACTTTATCCTACTTGTCTCATGGGGGAATGTCCCTGTACTTGCTGTAAATCGCTCTGGATAAGAGCGTCTGCTTAATATGTAATTAATACAGTATATTACGTATGTAGTTATAACATGTAATTAATTAATAGTTAACACTTAACTGTACCTTAATGAAGCCCTGAATAAAACAGGACTTTGTTCACACTTGCAAGGAGATCTCCCGCCAAAGTGAACAAGGAGTTCCACTACTGGCACAACAACAACACGCGTCATCAGCATATGGTCTGCGACACAAGACTTCCGTCTCCCATCTGCGCTGCACATTCAAGTTTATATCTTAAAGTCCTTGTAAAATCAATAAATCAAAGTCAATTGTATAAGTGTTTGTGTTTCAGGGACAGTTTATGTGCGCTACTTAGTCCAACAAACGGGCATCGAAACGGCATCTTTTTTAATGTATATTTTTTAATTTTCACAAACTTTTATTTAGAATTCTTTACCAAGTATTCAGTTAACACATTTCGTGAATATTTCAACTTTTGCGAAAAGTAGTAGTAGTAACACGTATTTACATGATCTCGCGGAAGTGCACCAGTGCGACGAGACCTCCGTTTTCGCGCGCTGAGCCTAAGCTCCGGTCACACTCGGGATTGACGGAGTTGGCAGCCAATCAGGTGCATGAACTGAACCGGTGTTAACCAATGGGGACACAAAGACTTCTTAAGCAGGCGGGGAAACAAAGTATTGAAGATTCTTATTGATTCAGTCTTCAGCTGCGTTCAGAAGTGCAGCGCGTGTAAATCTGATCGAGAAGTTGTGTAGGGGGATACGATTGACGGGATTTTAACGTTTTTTTTCGGATTGCATTTGGAATATAAATAGGTAACGTAACGACTCAACTTGTTCCAACTTATGAAACTAGATAGCTAGCTTCAAAGCTACTCGTAGCTTGATCAAACTTGTTAAAAAGAGTAACTGAATGTACTTGAACTGGTTAAGGTCGCTTAAAAGAGTCGAACCCTCGTCTGCAACTTGACTTAACTCTCTTCCTGGAGAATCCTGAAGCATTTAAAATGTGTTTGAAGCGTTAACCTTATCCACAGTTCACTCACTGATGGTCACATCGCTAGCTAAGTTAGCGCCCTTAACGTGGTGCCCCTGTCACCGTCAACGTCGATGAATGAGGATTCCGGGGTTCGATTCCCGGCCGCTGCGTTGAACATAAGTGCGGCTGCAATCTCACTCCAGTGGGACTAATAAAAGAGGATCTTTCTAGTTAAGTTCTTCATGGTCACGGCCACGCTCGTCTTGCCCAATCGGGCCAGCTGACCCGAGGAGACCTCGCCTCCAATGGTGACCCAGCTGTGCGCCGATCAACCGTGGTTGTAACGCACTTAAAGACGGTGGAACGATGCTTCTATTTGCACTGATTGAGCTGCCCCAGAATACCCGGGTCACTGGTCCGATCTCGGCAGCCTTTTGTGTTCTCACATCGTGGTTGACAAAACTGCCTGTGGATGGAAGCCCACATTGTTTAATAGCGCTCCCTCGCGCTCGGATGGGGTCTCTGTAGTGACTTTTAAAAAGGGGGTGGGAGTGGCTTGTGCGGTTTCCCGCACTGTATTGAAATCAGCATATTGTATTGTATCAATGCCCATGGGCCACTACCCGGATTTCTCAAACGTTAGAGATCAAAGGTGGATTCAATTAAACAAACCCAGACAGGTTCAATATTAACCACCCAGCTGATGTATATTTTCCCACAATGCCCTACCCGTCTTTCACAGGACAGCTGCAATGTGGATTCAAGTGCGCACCATGGATGGGAAAGAGACCCATCGGATCGACTCCCTTTCCAAACTCACCAAGGTGGATGATTTGCGGATGAAGATTCTGGAACTTTTCAAGGTTGAGCCAGAGAGACAGCGGCTTTTCTACAGGGGCAAACAGGTGAGGCTGGAACCTGGGGTCAAAGTTTGTCAGATGAGCGTCTGCATGAGGCGAAATAACTTCCTGTTTTGATTGATTGATGTTTTAGAAAAATGGGGTAAAGAAATCTTGTTTATTAGCTCGTACAGGTTAAGCCACACCCTAATATGCCCCCTCCCCTCACAGATGGAGGACGGCCACACTATTTTCGATTACAACGTGGGCCTGAACGACATAGTGCAGCTGTTGGTGCGGCAGCCTCGCCCCACCGCCGGCCTCAAAGACAAAGAGGCCGAGCTGTCGGACTCGGATTCTGGATGTGGCTCGGCACAGAGCGAGTCTGACAAGAGCTCCACGCACGGCGAGGCGGAGCCAGCGGCGGGAACCTCGGGCCAGACCGACGCCCCCGACCTCGTCGATCCCGGGTTCGGCTTCTATAAGGTGAGTCCAAGGGTGGGAAACTTTCCCAAAATAGTTACTATAAACAGGGTGCTTGCGCAAGTCTTGAAAGTCTTTAAAAGTATGGAATTTTGAAACACTGTTTTCCAGACCTTGAGAAGTCTTGAATTTTGTAGGAAAGTCTTAAAGTATGGAAAAAAATCTTATGGTAGATCTTTACAGTATGCTCAAAGGCATTGTGAAACGAGAAATGGGAAGTTATAAGCCTGCAACTATAATTTTACTAACTGGTCACGTACTGCATTAGCCTAATGGAACAATATCCAGTTGAGCGCTTCACTCCATAGACTCCCATTCAAAATGGACTTAACACTGAATTATGCATTTGTTCATTGAATACTATTTAAAAAAACAAAACAAAAATCGAATAAACACAATTGGTACGATCTCAACCAATTTGCAGTAGGCAGTGGTACGCAAGTGCAAAAGTACATAAAGTCAAGGTCTTGGAAGAAAAAAAAATCAGTTTTAAAAAAAGTTTGGAAAAGTTTGGAATTTTAATTAGAAAAAAGAGCAAGCACCCTGTATAGAGTTATTATTTATCTCGGGTTATATTTATGTCTACCACCTATCGCTCATGTTACACACACACACACACACACACACACACACACAGTTGTTGGAATTCGACAATAGCTGTAACAAAAAGCATCAAGTTTCCAATGTTTCTCTCCTTGCCTTTGTAGATAAATGAGTTTGTTGATGCCAGAGATCTAAACATGGGCGCCTGGTTCGAGGCCCAGATTGTGAATGTCACAAAAACTCCAAAGACTCCTGAGGAGGGGGGGGCAGACACTAAACTCACAGAGGAGGAAGTCCGCTACCATGTCAAATACGAAGAGTAAGTCAAATTATTGTTATCATTTTTACATTTAGTGGTTTAGTAGATGCTCTTATCCAGAGCGATGTACAGCAGGGACATTTCCCCCCTGAGGCAAGTAGGGTGATGTGCCTTGCCCAAGGACACAGTGTCATGTTAGCACCGCTGGGGTTTGAACCGGGTACCTTCTGATTACTAGCCTGACTCCCTAAGCGCTCAGCCACATGACTCCCCATGTATCAGTACTATATATTTTATTTATATATATATATATATATATATTTTTTTCCCCACTGCGCTCGACAAGGACATTTCAAGCTAAGTGGTGTTCAGCTAGGCTTCTACTTGTTCTCTCTCTCACCTGTGAAGGGAAAAAGTAGTTTTCTAAGCTTGATTTAAGATGTCCAAACCACTTCCAGCTTGCGCTTGCCTAAAATACCACACCTCCACTCCCACACGTAATCCATCTCTACATCTACAGTTGGTCGTGTTTTAAAAGATGAAGAGGCGCTGGTATAGTTTGTTATGCAAAGTGGGGGGGCTTGGAGAATGATTAGTTAAACCAGAAATAAATGTCAAGTTACTTCTGCACACGAACCTCATCCAAAGGCACACTTGTATTGGCTTGCTTGCAAGTGTGTAAGAAACTGAGGAACATTAAACCAAACGGTGAATCTTTTTGTGTCGTTGTCGTTGCCTTCGACAGCTCCTCTCACCTTTCAGACAACCTCCATCTGTATCAGCTCTCTGTAAGATGGCAGCATATAGGAAGCACCTGTGGCTGTGGATGAGCTGCAGACTGAGTGTGTGCCTGTGTTTGTGGGATCCCCAGTTACCCCGAGAACCCTGTGGTTCCGCTCCTGGCGAAGGACGTGCGCCCTCGCGCCCGCACCGTCTACCAGTGGCACCAGCTGGAGCCGGGCATGGTCGTCATGGTGAACTACAACCCAGACGAGCCCAAAGAGCGAGGCTACTGGTACGACGCCAAGATCCAGAGGAAGAGAGAGACGCGCACCGTCCACGAGATCCACGCTAAGATACTGCTTGGGTGAGCACATCCGGTCTTGCCTTTTGTACCTGTCAAGGGTTTTCTGTTGATACTCATAGCAGAGCCCATCAGAATTAATATAAAACATCTAACAGACAACTGTTAGATGCTGTTCTTTTTGGTGTTGTGTTCAAATGTGCTCTCGGTTGAGTAAAATCAATAAGGGACGGCTTGATCATGTGATTTATTGAGGGATACCGGTCTGAGAAGCGTGGTGTTTTTTGGGGGGTTTCAGCGATGCAGGCGATTCCCTGAACGATTGTCAAATCATGTTCCTGACTGAGATCTACAAGATCGAAGAACCTGGTGTTCTGGATGGTTCCGGAGCCGGGTCTGACAGTCCCATGAAAAGTAGGTTTAGGCAGAAGTGCAATTCGGACATTTGGATACGTTTGCGTTGTGTGTGTGTGTATGTAAACTGAACAGATAAGTCACAAAACCCTTATTTAAAATAAATAAAATGGTGAATGTTGATGGAAATGAACCCAAGACGTTGTCTTCCTGAGCTAATTACAATCGCGCCTCTCCGCCCGCCGCAGGATCCAACGGGCCTGAGTGCAAGCACTGCAAAGACAACCCCGACAAGAACTGTCGCTGGTGCAACTGCCACGTGTGCGGCGTCAAGCAGGACCCTGACAAGCAGCTGCTGTGCGACGAGTGCGACATGGCCTTCCACATCTACTGCCTCAACCCCCCTCTCAGCTCTATCCCCGAGGACGAAGACTGGTCAGTGGCCGGGAGGGAAAAGTGGGGGGAGTGGGTAGCTTGGTGGTAGCGTTTTAATAAAGGGATGGAGATGGAGGAGGTTAGAGGTCGGTCTGGCAGTCTGCCAAGGACCCGGCTCATTGCGTCTGTTGGCAACGTTCCAGGTATTGCCCTGAATGCCGCACGGACTCAAGCGAGGTGGTGCTGGCTGGGGAGAGGCTGAAGGAGAGCAAGAAGAAGTCCAGGATGGCGTCTGCCAGCTCCTCCAGTCAGAGGGACTGGGGCAAGGTAATGCCTCACGCTTCTTTGCTAGACGTATTTATTTGTATTCTTTTCAAAGGCTTTTAGCTTAGGACTTACCTAGTCATTCTTTAACCCCCTCCACCCCCACCCTAGGGTATGGCTTGTGTCGGTCGCACCAAGCAGTGCACCATTGTCCCCTCCAACCACCACGGCCCCATCCCCGGAGTCCCTGTCGGAACCCTCTGGAAGTTCCGAGTGCAGGTAACAGATCGTTCTCAAACAGTCGACAACTTTGGCTCTGGCTGCTTCTGGACCCTCCTGGGACAAGGAAAGCCATTTAAATCCACCCCTGTCGATCATGTTGCTCATGGTTTTAACCCTCATCTAAGTAAGGGGACACCCTGGATGTGCTGAGATGTTTTCGTTTGAAAGCCAGACTTTGTGACTTGTTCCGTGCGTGCAGGTCAGCGAGTCTGGAGTCCACAGACCCCACGTCGCCGGGATTCACGGGAGGAGCAACGATGGGGCCTACTCTCTGGTGCTGGCAGGGGGGTACGAGGATGATATAGTAAGTTGGACACTTAGTTAAGTTAACCACTTTTTGTCTATGTTCTGCCTGGTTGCTAAAGGTTCTGTTGAAAAGGGCAAACGCAACTGTTCATCTTTTTGTGGTGGGCTTAATGTGGATAATGCCACTTGTGGCAATGCAATAATTGTTCTTAACTATTGGCATTACTTTGAGTAACAGGCTCACAGTGGGTGCTTTTGTAGCAGTATACAGTGTTTTCGCCTCCACTGACCTAATGGGTGGGCTGATTGAAACATGGCTTCTCTTGATTGGAGGATGATGCTGATGCTGGTTGTCGATTGGTTGCAGGATGATGGCAACGAGTTCACCTACACCGGCTCTGGTGGCCGGGATCTGTCGGGGAACAAGAGGACGGCCGAGCAGTCGTGCGATCAGAAGCTCACCAACATGAACAGGTAGCTGAGCAACACCCCCCCCCCCCCCTCCCCAACCAGATCTCCAGCGTTAGCATAACCCTTCCAAACCAGCCACCAGATCTCCAGCATTATCATACCCTTCCAAACCAGCCACCAGATCTCCAGCATTATCATACCCTTCCAAACCAGCCACCAGATCTCCAGCATTATCATACCCTTCCAAACCAGCCACCAGATCTCCAGCATTATCATACCCTTCCAAACCAGCCACCAGATCTCCAGCGTTGGCATCGCACCGTGGCTTGACGAATCCACTCGCATTTTGCCTTGAAACGATACCTTCCAGAATTCACGCGACTTGACCCTCTTTGCGGTGTGCCGCAGGGCTCTGGCGCTCAACTGCAATGCGGTGGTTAACGAGAAGGATGGGGCTGAGGCGCGGGACTGGAAGGCTGGCAAGCCCGTCAGGGTGGTGCGCAGCTCCAAGGGACGCAAGCACAGCAAGTTCAGCCCTGAGGACGGCAATCGATACGATGGCATCTACAAGGTAGGGAGACGGACCCCCCACTGATACTCCGCTAGCTGGATGGGATTTTATTTCTTTTTCTACCAATTAGTTCTTCCGTACCTTATACTGGTTCTCTGGTGTGGGTTGGGTCTGGTTAGCTGTAGCTCAAAATGCTATATAAGATTCGAGAAACGTCACACCTGCGTTCTCCACGTTTGGAGTTGACTCACAAGGTATCTAACCGTGTGCCACAACAGGTGGTGAAGTACTGGCCGGAGAAGGGCAAGTCCGGCTTCCTGGTGTGGAGGTACATGCTGAAGCGCAACGATGATGAGCCGGCGCCGTGGACCCGGGAAGGGAAGGAACGCATCAAGAAGTTGGGCCTGACCATGCAGGTAGCGACCAAACTAACCTCACCCAAACACTATGATGCTAGACCTCCTTTGGGAGTTTCATAGTCCTTTGAATGTTTTGGACTATTTCAACCCATCCTGAGGTTGAAGTGTTGAACTGATATCTGCAGTGATGTTTCTAGGACGGGGGTGGGGATGGGCAACATCTGTGATTTTGGTTTTTAACGCTTGGTTTGGGTTTCCTTCCAGTACCCCGAGGGTTACCTGGAGGCGGCGGCTGCCAAGGAGAAAGAGAAGGAGAAGGAGAACAAGCAGGAAGATGAGGTGCCTGAGACTCCCACTAAGGGGAAGAGGAAGCGGAAGTCTCAAAGCGCTGGTGAGCTAACGGCATTCTCTCCAGCTCTCGTTGTTTCTTTCTCTTTCTTTCTTGCTCTACATTTACATTTACATTTATTCATTTAGCAGATGCTTTTATCCAAAGCAACTTACAAAAGAGCTTTTACCAAGAGCATCAGTCATTGAGCATAGCAACGTGATAGACCCCGAACACAGTGGGTTTTTTAGATCGTGAATCATATATCATGAGAACCAATAAGTCCCAAGGGAAGAACTATAAATGCATAACACAACGATTGTGAACTTAAAGCAAGAGATACAACAAACAACACTGGCAAGTCACCATATGGGACCAACAGATAGTTCTAAAGCACATTAGATTATGTGAAGTGCGCTTCAATGTACGAAGCTAGCTTGCGAGCCTAAGTCCCTCATGTTTACTCATGCTGGTTTTGTCTGTACTGCGATTCCAGCCGAGGACAAGTCGTCTCCAGCCAAGGACACCCCTAAGAAGATGAAGGTGGAATCCTACAAACTGACCCGTGAGCAGAAGGCCCTAGTCAAGGACGACGAAGCCAACAAGAGGCTCTGGAGCGAAGCTATGGAGTCCCTGGCTCTGGGACCGGTAAGACAACCATACGTCCCTCCCTATTCAACGCTTTCTGCGGAGATGACCTGATTGCGGAAATACACCCTGTGGGATTTTCTAGGATCTCACCTCTTGCCTCGTCATTTTGCTCCTGCAGAGGTTTCTGAACAAAGTCGAGGAGGTCTTCTTGTGCATTTGCTGCCAGGAAGTGGTCTACCAGCCAATCACGACCGAGTGCCAGCACAATGTCTGCAGGGTAAGTTGACCACCTTTTGAGCTAAAGATGTTGAACGTAAGTTCATGGTTAACCATAGAATAGTCCAAGAAACAACTTCATTTGCGGTGTTCCCCCCTTCTTTTTTGGGGTTTGACTTCACTGTACCATCTGATAAAAAAAAGAAACTTGTGTGGCCAGATATGTGCTGACCTTTGACCTGTTTCTTCTTATCCAGGAATGCCTCCAAAGGTCTTTCAAGGCGGAAGTGTACACCTGCCCCGCCTGCAGACACGATCTCGGCAAAAACTACTCCATGACTATCAACCAACCCCTCCAAGCCATCCTAAAGCAGCTGTTCCCTGGCTACAGCAACGGACGGTGATAACCTGTAACTGTCTGTTCAACCACCCCCCTCCCAGGGGAACAGCATGAACTTATGAGGGCAATTTAGCATGTCAGTACAGTACAAAAGAATCAAGTTCTTTAATATATTTTACAAATACGAAAGAGAAAACAGAGAAAGGAAAAAAAACAATCTGCTTTTTGCCCACCCCCCCGCCCCTGTCATAGGGCATGGTCCAACCTGAAAAGTCCTTGAACTGGCAACGTTCTAGAAACTGCCTCGATCAGATGAATTTTTAACCTTAGCGTTGTCCAAGTGCATTTTAAACCCATCTCGCCAAAATACTAAAGTAATGCTACTTCCTCTTTGAGAAAATGCCTTACAATCATACAGTGCAGGGTCGACGAAGGCAAACGTCAGTTGACGTCAGCCATGTCCGTTTTTGAGAAAGAAAGGATAGAACGCTCCAAAAAGGAACGTGCACTCAAGCTTGCCAAATCTGTTTAGTGGAACTGTTGTTGTGTAAACGACACAGTCCCATATCCTTTAAAAAGACAAAAGCCGTTTTGAGCTGTTACCTGCCATTTTTTGTGTGTGCTCCAGCTTGACTGGGAAACAACCACCTTGGATTTGCTAGGAACTCAAGATGGAGGAGTATTGCATATGGGAGCAAACTGTAGGGAGAATTAAATGGATGGATTTGGTATTGCCTCCAACCAAGAAGCATTTGAGTGAAGTTTTCTTAAAAGTGCTTAGTTGTGATTTGTCTCCTTTGCAAGGGTTTCAGAAATTGAATTAACATTCCAGTAACGCTTTCACTCATACGCTGTCTTTTTGAAGTGGATTACTTCATCATATCAGTTGTAATCCAAAAGAATATCTCTTAACATGATTAAAACAAATTTTAGGATAAGTCTCCTTCCCCTGAACTAATCTAGAAAGTGGGTGATTTGATATTTTTCTTCTGTGTCTTGTAGAATGATTAATCATCCCTTTATATATATATATATATATATATATATATATATATATATATAAAATAACGTATTCACGTTTACTCTGTTTTATAAGCATAGGGATTCCATCTTGTAAGTTTGAAATGAGTCCAAAGAAGCCACTCACTTAACCAGTAGGGAATTGTAGAGTACCTGTTTTGGGTTCCCACAAAACTCTTCAGATAGGCGATTCTGTGGAAACCCTAAATATTTAGCTCATTAGGTCCTGTCCCTTGGCAGTGGACAGGAAATATTTAAGAATCTAAATTTGTACTTTGTTGGGTAAATTCTTAAATGTATCTGGGGTTTTTTCTCCTCTACTTCTGTTTAAATCCTTTATCGGTGTGTAATGGAGTTCTATTCTGTGTCCTTTTGTCTCCTTGGCCTGCTCATTTTTGTGTTATATGGTTATTTTGTGGTGAAGACATCCACGGAAGCTGTTAGACCAACGATTTAGTTAACGTGAAGCCAAAAGACAAAATGTCCATGTTGGGGAGAAGCACAGGAAGAGAACACCATTCTTGTTAAATGAATGCCGGTGGCTGCAGATATTAGTAATACCTCAAAAACCGTCAAGATCTGCATAGACTGGAAATGTATATTTTCTGAAATTGTATATTTTTTAGTACATTTTAGCTGGTTGATAGGTAGTTTTTAGATGTATTACTACTTGCTTGCACATGTTTGGTGCAACATTTCCAGTAAAATCTTCAGCCTTTTATAAAATAAAATTGCTACATTTAAGCTTGTTCTGTGTCACTTTCAGTGTTTTAACACATTGTTATTTAAAATAACCTAAAATGCTGTTGCTTATATCTTGGGAAGGTTGGTGAAATGTGTAACTGTTTTGCCACCTTTTTGTGGATGTGTAAAACGATGTTGGTTTTTGGAGAATATTTTTAAGGTTGTGTGGAGGAAGGCTGTCTTATGGTTGTGTGTATTAGGCATACTTATACAAAAAATGGTGCGGGAATTTTCAAAGATTTATCTTACAAGCACACTTGAGTGCATTCAGGGTTTTAGCAATTTGGAAGTTGAGACTTAACCTGGGCGTCTCATAAGGATGGAAGTCAACAAGGAAGTTTGGTGGCTGAGTGGTTAGGGGATCGGGAGATTGAGGGTTCGAATCCTGGTCGTGCCAATGTGATGTATTGTCCTTAGGCAAGGCACTTCACCCTACTTGCCTCAGGGGTAATGTTCATATACTTGCTGCAAGTCGCTCTCGATAAGTGTCCGCTAAATGTAAATGTAAGGATAATAATTCCTTAAAGTATACGACGAATTGCTTGACAACCAATTCTCACAGAAATGTATTCATAAAGATGTGACCTGCAATTTTTGCCCGTTTATTGCCTCAAACTTAATTGTCGAAGAAATTTCGTTCAACGTATAAAAACGAGTTTCTTGACCAGTTCAATAGGGCTTCCTACGTGCGTTGTGTGCGCGTTAAAATGATTGGCTCAGATACCCGTCCATCATTGCCGAGAACCAACAACGTCTGGAGAACGCGGAAATGGACGGCTCCTACTACGCGGTCCAGCCAATCAAATATCCGAACGCCGCGTAGTGGGGGGCGCGAGGCTGACGTCTGCTTTGCAACCTAGCTCGCGAGCTAACCCAGCTAGTGAAGATAAACGATAGATTTTGGATTTCATAAAAACGACATAAATAGAAACAGGATCATAAAGAAAGGGACATTATTTACCGCAGGAGGTAATGATGAATTGTTTGCAAATTCCGGATCCGTCATTGCACCGACCTAACGTGCCATATCGGGGGGGATTTAAAGAGTTGTGATGGCTGTCTTCCGTGGTGTTTTTGTTGACTTTTATGCATAGGATGGGGGAAGGTTTAATTGGGATAATGGTTTATAAACAATTCGCTCGATCCTTGCTTTTAATCGTCTCGCCAGATGTGTTTTTGCAGCTCTTTCTAACGCCTATATCAGTAAACTCAGTGGCCCTTGCATCATTGAGCTGGCAAGCAATTTAATCATCATAAACGAGGATGATGATTGTATTTTTGGGTTGGTCTGTGATGTGATGGGTCATATGAATGTTTTGCAAAGCGCTATGTAAATATTCTGTATCATGATCATAAGCAATATTATTAGGGGCACACTGTCACTTTCCCAGTGCGGCAATGCCTACCTGCTCACAGCCATGTTGGCGTGGAAAATTGAAGTAAATCTAATCTAGTGGCATGTTTATATTCCCATGCATGTTCTAGTGTTCCGCGATTGGGAACACGCTGTGTGTATAGCCGCACGTAACTAGTAAGTTTGCGACACAGTTCGATTTCATCTGGATAATAATCGAGCAAGGGCCCCCATTTTTGTTTTTGTAAGACAGCTGTAGTGAGCTTTTCCATTGCCTACACTTAGTTAGGCCCTCCCACTTAACGTGTCTTGGGTATACTATAAGCGACTTTTTGGATACATATGCGTTGATTTATTTATTACCACACGGTTGCCGTATAGATGCGGGGAGTCATTTCAATTGGTATCGTTTAGAAACGTTTTGGGGTTGGCCTTACCAAATAATTAATTATTTCTAGGCTACCCAGGAGCTGGAAGTATAGTTTTTTTAACGACAAAGGGAAGTTCGACCGAATTACATTTTCTCTGGCGCGTACAACAGGTTTATATAAACATACACGTTGATATCATCAGGTTTACAAACCTGTGTCTATTTTAAGCTGCTGTCCCTCTTTTATCACAGTTTTTGTTGATTTATAATAACTAACTTAAAAAGACCAATGATCAAACTTGTCTTACAGCTTATTTAGTAGAGCGTAGCCTGAGTAAGGGGTGTAACTATACTCACACCCCACGCGTCAGCATTTAAAATGAAACAGAAACTCAATAAAAAAAAAATCCAAGACATTGATCACATTTCCAGTCATTTTCTTTGTGGTACAAAAGGCTAGTTAAAGCGATTTCTGTGAATGCAATGAATGCAGGCGTAACTAGTAGGTTGCGCGCTGGTAGTTCAACTAATGGGATCAAAGGGAAGTGATTGTAAAAATACTGCCGTAACACTAAGATGCATATGGTAACATTCTTGCATTTCGATATATTGCTACACTCTTATTTGTGACACATTAAGGCTGTAGCCAATGGCTGAACCACAGGAAATAATTGGCGAGTGCAGGGTGCAAACTTGGAACTGTTTATTGATGACTTCCTCTCTTCTACACTCTCAAACTAGTTTTACCTGTCATCATATCGCTGGACACTCCAGTGACCATGGAAACAACCATGGACCCGGCCGCAGACACGCAGGAGTCGACGACCGTCACCACGGAAACGCCGATGGACACGTCTCCATCTCCAGCTGCCGGCCCCGAGTCCCCCAGAGTCCCTGGGGCTCCAACCTTGTCTCCAGAAGCACCCATCACCCCCGACCCAGACCAACCTGCTCTAGACCAACCCCCGGTTTTAGAACTGGCCCCTAACCCGGCTCTGGAGCCCGAACCGGCCCCGGCAGTGGCCCAGAACCCCAACTGTAAAATCATGACCTTCCGGCCCACCATGGAGGAGTTCCAGGACTTTGCAAAGTACATCGCCTACATGGAGGCACAAGGAGCACACCGCGCTGGTCTGGCCAAGGTACGCTTCTGACCAATCAGCTCCAGTTTAGAGAGCCTGTCGATGTCCTGGGAGTCAGGTGGCTCAGCAGGTTAAGGCGTTGGCCTCATGAGCGGAAGGTTGTGAGTTCAATGACCCCCTCCCCTTTTTTCCCTGTCCCCCCCCCCCAGGTGATCCCCCCTAAGGAGTGGAAGCCGCGGCGATCCTACGACACCATCGAGGACATGGTAATCCCGGCCCCCATCACCCAGGTGGTCACGGGCCAATCAGGTCTCTTCACCCAGTACAACATCCAGAAGAAGTCCATGACGGTGGGAGAGTACCGCAAACTGGCCAACAGCAAAAAGTAAGACATCACCAGCGGAACACAGATCTAGCTCGTCTGGAATATAGGAGTCAGGTGGCCGAGCGGTTAGGGCAGGGGTGGGCAATCCTGGTCCTCGAGGGTCACTGTCCTGAAGGTTTTTGATGTTTCATTTCATTGGTTGTACCTGATTTGAATCAGCTATGCTAGAGCATGGAAACATCTAAAACCTTCTGGACAGCGGCCCACGAGGACCAGTATTGCCCACACTTGGGTTAGGGTATCAGGCTAGTAATCAGAAGGTTGCCGGTTTGAAAGAAAGAAACGTGACACTTATTAGTCCCCTAGCGGGGAAATTTCACAGGCGCGCACATATTCAATGCATTGGCCGGGATTCAAACCCCCACTGGGAATTAAACCCAGGCCTTCTTCACATGGTAGGTAAGAATCCTACCACTGAACCACCGGTGCTGTTTCTCTGGTTGTGCCCAAAATGATGTTGTGTCCTTGGGCAAGTCGCAAAGTCGCTCTGGATAAGAGTGACTGCTACATGACTCAATGTAATTGCAATATATAAGGAGTTGGGCCTTGGGTGTAAATGTGTTGAATCCTGATTCAAGCTTGCAGAAGGATTTCACGGCTTGGCTGTGAAAAGTGTGGGGATCATTAGGATCTTTTCCTCGTTCTCAGCCGTGGATTCAGTTGGTTTTAGTTGTTCACCTTGTTTTGTGTTTCGATTCCTCTTACTACTACTCTAGCATCTCGTCTTGTTGCATGTTGCATGTTATGCACGCAATTTGGATATGGTTTGCCTGAACGTAGCTGGGTGTGTTAATCACAAATGTATTCCAACTCTTCCAACTCAATTGTGTAAATAATAGGTTAACCATTTAACAGGCCGGACACCGTGTCATCAGTTGTAAATATTAAACGATCAGTTAGATTATGTTATTATTAATACAATTATTGTTATTTATAATATTTAATCGAAGATCCAGGGTTGCAGTAGCAGGTGGATGAGCGGTTAGGGAAACGGGCTGGTAATCAGAAGTTTGAGGGTTCAATTCCCGGCCCGTGCAAAAGTGGCGTTGTGTCCTTGGGCTGGGTACGTCATCCTAGTTACCTCAGGGGAATGTCCCTGTACTTGTTATAAGTCTCTCTGGATAAAATTGTCTGCTAAATGACTAAATGTAAAATACTTTTTTCTCAGGTACTGTACTCCGCGGCACAAGGACTTTGACGACCTGGAGAGAAAGTACTGGAAGAACCTGACTTTCGTGTCGCCCATCTACGGCGCTGACATCAGCGGGTCGCTCTACGACGCGGTAAGTCAACCGGTGACAGAATTTTTCCAATAACACCCTGCAGAACCAGCCCTTGCTGTATCAAGTGTGGGGATCATTAGGAAAACTAGTCATCTAGTAACATCAATCAATACAATGATTGATAAAACTATCAATACATTGTTTTCTCTCTTAATTCCTCTTTCCCACCCTCCCTTCGCTGATATCTGAAATGGATAAAACTCCTGTTTCCAACCTCAATTATATTAGACACCATTCCTTGGTAGCTATGTATTGACACAGTAAATTAATTGGAACTTTGTTCATAGGCACCCATAGCTACTAGGGCTGTATAGCATTGTGCTTCCTGTTGATGAAAAATGGATGTGTTGTGGAACTCTCCCTCCCTCTTCCCTCTGGGAATTGTAGTTCTGTATAAGAACTTCTAATGTTCTGTATAAGAACTACAGCAACTCCCACCATAAAGTGGAGACGAGAAAAAGGGTCTTGCATGTGGCTTCTATCTTTGTCCGGCCGCTGACCCATTAAAACGCTCTGTTGTCGCCCTCTGCAGGATATCACGGAATGGAACATTGGCCACCTGAACACGCTGCTGGATATGGTGGAGCAGGAGTGTGGCATCGTGATCGAGGGCGTCAACACGCCCTACCTGTACTTCGGCATGTGGAAGACCACCTTCGCCTGGCACACGGAGGACATGGACCTTTACAGCATCAACTACCTCCACTTCGGACAGCCCAAGTCCTGGTCAGTTCTGCCGCTTATGAGTCTGGCTCTCTCTGGGTCTCTCTCTCTGTCTGTCTCTTTCTGTCTCTCTCTTTGGCTCTCTCTGGGTCTCTCTCTCTGTCTCTTTCTGTCTGTCTCTCTCTCTGGCTCTCAATCTCTCTTTGTCTCTCTGTATCTCTCTCTCCATCTGTCTCTCTGTGGCGCTCTGTCTCTCTCTCTCTGGCTCTCTCTCTGAGGTAAGAGCGTGGTGGAAGGTGGTGTGGAATGGGAGATAGGGGAGATTGAGGGTAGGCTTTTTACAAGCAATGACCCAAGCCTCCAGGGAGCGTTACAGTCTAATCTAAGTTACCAAGTTACCTTTTACATTTGCATTTATTCATTTAGCAGACGCTTTTATCCAAAGCGACTTACAAGAGAGAGCCATACTATTCCTAAGTGCCATTAAATTATCGAAATAAGTGAGTTTTAAGCCTTCTTTTGAAGGTAGAAGGCAGTCTGTGCGTCTGATGGAGGTGGGGAGTTGATTCCACCATTGGGGAGCCAGGCAGTGGAAGAGTTTGTGTTGCGCTCGGGCGCTCTTGAGGGAGGGGTACCACTAGACCAGGGGTCGGCAACCTTCTCTATCAAAAGAGACTTTTTAGCCCCTTTCCCATGAACGAAAATGTATCTGGAGCCACAAAGCCATTTGACCCCTAAAATACATTTAACATGTATAAGACATAACTACAAAAAGAATGGTTACATTTTGTTGTTGGTTATACCTGCTATTATAAAGGGCAACAACAAACTAACTGTGAAAGTATTTGCTCTGATCAGCTTTCCGCTGACGTTCCGAAGCCGCTCTTTTTCATTCATGTCCAGCCTTTTACTTTTCAGCAAAAGCTGCTTGTTCTGGAATGTATTTTTGCGTTATTTTACATTGTTGTATAATTTCTCGTCACATATTAAGCACAGTGTAGCCCACATATAAGTCGGTACCGTAGACAGTGAAAGCAAATTCATTTGTCCGCGCAGAATTAAACCGTAATTTCCGGACTATAAGACGCTACTTTTTTCCCCAGGTTTTGAACCATGCGGCTAGAGATGCAGCTTTTCTATGAATTTTTCTTCAGCCCTAAGGAGGATGAATAAGTGACTTGTGGCTTCAGTGCATCGGAGAATTAAGCGACTTTGCGCAGTTGGGCTTTTATCCAAAGTGATTTACTAAAGACTCCAAACATAGTAGGCTTATAGATTATGAAACATACATCATGAGAAACAATAAATGTAAAGGGAAGAGCTATATGACGATTCAGCCAAACAAGTTACAATCATATTGCAAGCATTTCTGACTGACAATAATGTATCTGTAAGAAGCTTTCACAGTGCACAGGAAGAAAAGGTGACAGTGGTTTCAGTACGCAGGACGAAGGAAAATAAAGCAACTTGGTTTTAGTGCACAGGAGGAAGATGAATGAAACCATCGATTACTTTTCCGTTTTGTTTGATCAGCGCTTTTACTACTAAGGCACTGTTCGTACACAATTAGTTCAGGAATATGAACTGGATTTATAGTCCTGTGCGGCTTATATGTGACAAAATTATATATTCATTTACAATTTTAAGGTGGTGCGGATTATATTTTGTTGCGCTCTATAGTCGGGAAATTACGGTATCTATTTTCTTCTGAAACCTTTCTTTTTGGAGGATTTATCCATGGTTAGCTGGCTGTCGAACGAAATATCCCAAAGGCAATAGAGAAAGACAGCAATAGACTTTGCAGGATGGGACGCATTGTTTGGTTGACAGCATATTAAAACGCTTATTAAAAACGATGTGATTGTCACAGTATCACATCTACCTCCAATACTGAGGTGTTCCGTTTGAAAGCCAAAGCGGCAGGAAGCCACTGCAGAAGGGTTAAAGAGACGCAGAGATGCGGCTCCAGAGCCGCGGGTTGCCGACCCCTGCACTAGACGGTTGTCAGCAGATGACCGTAGGTGACGGGTGGGGGTATAGGGCTGGAGGATAGAGTTGATATAGGTCGGGGCAGTCCCGTTTACAGCCAGGAAGGTAAGCACCAGGGTCTTGAATCTGATGCGGGCCATGACAGGAAGCCAGTGGAGGGCGATGAGGAGTGGGGTGACATGACAGCGTCTGGGTAGGTTGAAAACCAGACGAGCGGCTGCATTCTGTATCCTCTGAAGGGGACTGATTGCATTTGCAGGAAGGCCGGCTAGTAGTGAGTTGCAGTAATCCAGCTTTGTGAGGACAAGGGCTTGGACTAGCAATTGGGTGAAATGTTGAGAGAGGTATTTTCTGATTTTCTTGATGTTGTAGAGGGTGAATCTACATGACCGAGAGACTGCGGCAATGTGAGCTGTGAGGGAGAGCTCGTCGTCCAAGGTGACCCCCAGGTTCCTGGCGGAGGATGAAGGGGTCACTGTTGCAGATTCCATAGTGATAGAGAGATCGTGGGTGATTAAGGGTTTGGCAGGGATGATGAGGAGTTAGAGGAGTTATGATGGGGGTTAGGAGCGTTGTTCACCTGTTTCAAGAAGTAGTCGGTTTTTGCCTCCGTTATGTGAGTGGAGAAGGTCTTGAGAAGGGAGTGGTACTTATCGAGGTCTTGATTATCCTTGGACTTGTGCCACAACCTCTCTGCAGCCCGGAGGGAGGAGCGCTCTTTGCAAACGACCTCTGATAGCCACGGGCAGGGGGGAGAGGGCCGATCAGGTCTAGTTGCCGTGGGGCAGAGGGTGTCAAGGGATGTAGTTAGCGTTGATAGCAGAGCATCAGTGGCTGAGTCCGTTGATGAGAGGTGAACTCATCGATGGGAGCCAGGGATGATGTTACCACAGAGGAGAAGTGAGAGGGACATAGGCTGCGAAGGTTGTGGCGGAAGGTCATAAGTGGCGGTGCAATGGGAGGGGTTGGAGGGAGTGAGACGGAGAGCTGGATGAGGAAATGATCTGAGATGTGTAGAGGGGTTACTGATGTTAGATCTGCGATGCAGTCTCGTGTCAGGATGAGATCAAGCTGTTTTCCTGCCCTGTGGGTCGCTGGTGTGTCCAGTAGCGCCGAACGAGGTCAGAAGGGACAAGAAGTCAGCAGCCTCTCTCTCTCTCTTTTTCTCTCTCTTTTTCTCTCTCTTTTTCTCTCTCTCTCTCTCTCTCTCTCTCTCTCTCTCTCTCTCTCTCTCTCTCTCTCTCAGAAACAGACCTTTACGGAAAAATGGTTCTCTCCCGTCACGCCATCTCATCTCTCGTCGCTAGGTTGCAGTAGCACTCTGTGAATCCTCTTTCACCCTGTGTTCCCCCCCCTTCCACTGTCATCCTCTCTCGCCTCACCGTCTCTACCTAATACCCCTAACCACCGTCCCCCTTTCTCTCTCTATTGAAAGTCTCCCAGAGGACCCATCTGCCATCCTATTCTATTTCCTCATGTTTATGGGGCCCCCCTTAGCACCGAAAGCACAGGACAGCCTCTATCCACCCCCCCCCCGACTCATCACTGGCACTTTAGAATGCCATTTGGGCAAGGGTGTGGGGGGAGAGTGGAGTGAAGGGGGGGTCAGGGGGTGGTGTTCTCCAATGGCGCGAAACAGCAGGGGGGCTTGCCTCATTCCTTGCCTCATCCCCCCCCACGCTGACCTTGACCCCCCCCCCCCCCCCCCCCCCCTTCCCCCTGGGGTCCGGGGTCGGCCGGCGCCACCGCGGCCATCTTGGAGCGCCGTCTGCAGCGTGAGGGTGTCTTCTCCCCCCCCTCCTTCCTCTTCCTCCTCCTCTCTGGATCTCCCTCCCTCTCTCCTTGACTAATACCGGTCCCGCCGGAATCATCTGGATCAATACCTCCACTCATATTCCCTCGACCTGTTTTAACCCCTTCTGTTCCCGGGCCTGGCTCTCATCTTGGAATTGGATTAGCAGGAAATGAAGCCAGCGTTCATGGCGTGCATACTGGGTCACAGTTATGGAGGTTGCTCGCTTTAATGTCGTCAAAGTGCTTCTCTGCTCTGGGGCGGTGCGGAGGGTTTTTTAAGAGACTGGAATGGAGGCAGGGTCTCGTCGTGGCACACGGGTCGGAGTGCATCCTCGCCTGCTCCCCCCCTGTCCTTCAGCGTCTCTGTGGCCCCCTCCCACCCCCTTAGGGTCTTGTCGTACGGGGGGGGAGAGCTACCGCCTTCGTTTTGACGCCCCCCCCCCCCCTCCTGGGTTTGAAGCCACCCTTCTCCGCAGGATTCAGGGCAAGGTCTGTCGATGGCCTGGGCCATGAAGCTATCAATGTCACCTGCGTGTGTGTGTGCGTGCGTGTGATCGTATGTCACCCCCCCTTTTGCTTCTCTCACCTGTTTTATTTCCTCTTGATTGAGGAAAGAAAGAAAGAGGAAGTATTACCTCCGCTGTTTATTTGTGATTATGTTGGATTATGTCAACAAACGTAAGTTGCCTTGTTGAACGACATGGCCAAGCTCCCCTTAGTTCAAGGCCGAGGTACTAGAGAGCTGACTCACGGAGAACTTCAAATCTGTTCAAGTTCTGTTAATATTTTCAAACGCCGCCTGGAGTGCGCTCAAATACCCCCGTTCAGGCAAGGGGTGAAGTTATCGTGCATCGGCCAATCGGATGCAAATGTATCTCTCTCCGTCTCTCTCTGAGACACACTCCAGCTCCCTGGAGTAGCCCCCCTTCCGCACCCCCTTAACCCACTCACATCTGTAACCCCCTCCCCCTGTAAGGAAAAGAAATCTCTCCATGCGCCCCATATCCCCCCCCCACCCTTTTTTCAGAAATTGAATCATTTTCACTTTTTTTCCTCCGACGAGGGGTAATTACAGTATGTTAAACTGTGCAGGGGAGCTGTTTGCCTAACCCCCCCCCCCACCCCCAACCCCCCTCTGTGCAGCCACTGTGAAATTAACTTCAGTCCCCTCCAACTCTGCTCCCATCAATGTCATAATACCCCCCCCACACCGCCACGCCCCTCCCTCCCCTCCTCATCCCCCCCCTTCGCTCCGAAAGATGCCGCCACTCCTCAGATCCACTGTCAAGATGATCAGAGACTGCGTGTGGGTTTGGAGGAGAGCTGTGGGGATGTGTGTGTGTGTGTGTGGAGGTGTGTGTGTGTGTGGGGTTGTGTGTGTGTGGGCGGGTGAGAGGCGCCATGCGTGATCTGTAACCGAGCGAACACACACATACAGTTATAAACCTGTCACTTTCTCTCCGTTGGCGGCCTCGTCTGTCATCTTAGCACCGTGCGTGCTTGCTTTTCCATCAGATGACCTCGCTGACCTCACCTGGACGAGGCCTTCTGTCTTGTTGTCCAGCCCTCGGCCTTGTCTACATCAGCACAGGGGGGGAAACTGCTGGACTGTTGGACTGATATCCGCAACACGCCCCCCACCTCCACCCCTCCCCAAAAAAGTCTGTAGACCACCTGAACGGCACACCTACAACGATATAAGATTACCTGAAAGCAATAGGTGTGGCTAAAAAAAACGCCAGAAACCAACAGTCAACAATCTAGCAGGGGGCTTGTCTGTTATCTTTGGCTGTTGAATGAGTTGCGTTGAGTCCCCCTTCAGCACAGGGGAGGGGCGGCTGCCTTGGCTAATGCGCAGACGTCTCCAAAGATGAAAGATGGGGCCACCTCTCTCTCTCTCTCTCTCTCTCATGCACACACACACACACACACACACACAGACACAGACAGGCTCATCAGCATTAGGCGGATAGGCTGTCTTGTGTTTGAAGCCGGCCGAGGAATGAGACATCGAATTAGTATTGATCGACTGTGGCACTTCATGCAAGAAATCTGATTTGCTGCTCCTGCTGTCCACTAAGTTGTAAAAAAGGGGCGGTGGGAAGGGGGGGAGGAGGGCTAGACGGTTCCATATCAGCTTCTTTCAGACACGTTCCCTCTTCTTATTTACGGTTTCGGGGAAGTCACCCCCCACGTACAGTCTTTGGCGTTTTGAAGCTTTCTTTATATTATTCCAGTGCCTCGTTCCCCCCCCAAAAAAATTCACACCCCAGCGTATTATTTGCGTTTGAAAGCGTCCTTTCGGCGTGTCGATACTTGATACTTTTGTGCCATGTAACTCTAGTTACTAACCGGTTCAAACAGGAAACAACAGCGGTGGTGTTCCTTTTTAAAGGTCACACACATCTTTCTCTCAAACACTTCACCAGAGGCGATAGCTGTCAATTGAAATGGTGGCCCTCAACAACACACACTCCAACTTAATCCAACGTTACATTACATTTTACATTCAGTCATTCAGCAGACGCTCTTATCCTGAGCGACTTACAGCAAGTACAGGGACATTCCCCCCCTGAGGCAAGTAGGGTGAAGTGCCTTCGTCATGTTGACACAGCCGGGAATCGAACCGGTGACCTTCCGATCACTAGCCCGACTCCCCTAACTGCTCAGCCACCTGGGTGGCATCAGGCTGGTTACAAAGCTGCACGCTCCACTGACCACCATGCCTCTCAACCATGCAGTACTACTTGCTGCCAGAAGGTAGCAGTATAACCCCAGCGCATCACGCATGCAGTTGGATGAAACTCTGGAATTCTCACCTCCCTCTCTACCTCACATTCCAAGTACAGCCAGAGGCTTGTCCGTGTGGAGGTCCAAAACGGGGGGGTGGGGGTGGGGGGGGTGGGGGTGGTGAGGGCCTTACCTATAACCCGGAGGAAAACGATTTGCTGCCGATAACGACAGCCGTTAACAAGCAGCCCCCAATCAAACGTCCATCTGCCTCTGGACAGCAAGGCGTGGCGGACTGTACCAAAGTCTCGTGACCGGATGATTCCAAAGTAGCTTGTGGGGTATCTTCTGCTGTTTACACGTGCTGTGTTTATGTGTGTGTGTGTGTGTGTGCGTGCATGTTGTGTGTCCGCTCGGATCATGTACATGCCATCCATGTCTGATAGAGTGTGCGCGCGTGAATGCGATCAGCGTGTATGTCAATTAAAATCCGTAGGTGTGTGCCAGGGCGGGTGTCGATCTCAGTGGTATTCCGCTAACTCCCGTCTGGGGAGATTAAAGTGTAATTGTGCATGCAAAATGGAGGTGAACTGCAGGGGTGTGGGGTGGGGTGTGTGGGTGAAGTGTTAGTGTGTGTGTAAGTGTGATAACACGGTTCATTTCCCCTCCTTTGCATAATTCACTGGAGGAGGCCCGTTCAAACGAACAGGACTCGTCAGAGTCTCTCTCCCTCCATCTCCGTCTTCCTCTCTCGGTCCCTTCCGTGGGGGTTCGGCCATTTTGTTTTTTTTCGGCCACACTTCCTGTCCGCTTCCTCCTTATCTCATTCCGCCCCTCTCTGTGTCTTGTGTCTGTAGGTATGCCATCCCTCCGGAGCATGGGAAGAGGTTGGAGAGACTTGCACAAGGTGAGACCTACACTACACACACATACACACACACACACACCCAGTCACTGTATGATCAGATCAGATGGAGATTGTGTGTGTGTGTGTATGTGTAGATTCCTTCAAAGACAAGCTTGGCTCACAGCCTTAACCACAAACATCCACACACACACACCCACACACACACACACAAGCCGCCTGGTCTCGATTTCCGCCTAAACAAAGTGTCACCCAGACTCTCTCTCCAGTGTGTGTGTGTGTGAAGTGGCATCAGACAGTCTGGCCCCGCTCAGAGAGAGAGAACTTCATTTTGGAAACACAAAAAGGAAGGAGAAAAAAAAAGTGAAACCTTTAAGTTAATATTCCCCTAGGGGAGCGTTCAGCTCTGCCTGCTGCATGTTAATGAGGATAAATACCTCAGTTCTGTCGGCCCATTATTCACTTTTATCAGCCGCAGCCTCGTCCAGAACAGAATAAGGAGCCCTATTTGCGCTGAGAAAATCTCCGGAAACAATAGGGAAAGAAACCCAGTGAATGAAACGGCCCTGGATTTATACTGTCGCTTGCGTTAAAGATTTAACTGGTGGACATATTTCTTTCCCCCTTCCATCCTCCCCCCCCTCCACCCACATCTCTGATCCTTCAGATCGCAGATGTGGGGGGGGAGGGGGAGGGTGATTGTCAACAGAGATGGCAAACAGGAAGGAAGCCTCAGACTTTGTTATCTCATCGAAGCTACGTTCATCTCTAACGTTTACAGGATGAGGCACAGCTAGCTTGCTAGGCTAACGACACAGAGGAAACAGGTTCATGTTGATGGTGTCTCGCGGTATACCAGCCCCAACTACCTGAACCAAAGGCTTATGTTTCATGGAGAGGTATTCTGCTAGTGTTGCTTCTGGTAAGATGAAGCCTAGGAAGATTCCGGAAACCTCAAGAAAGATTCCTTTTGTCATCCAATAATAGTTGTGGAATCAGGTGGCTGAGCGGTTAGGGAGACGGGGTGGTAAACAGAAGGTACCCGGTTTGAAGCCCCTCTGTGTCAATGTGAGTTTAGTTATTTTGGATGGTTTATATATATATTTTTAATAATTTATCACTTTTCTTGCAAGCTATTATTTCGAGCAAGTTGGCACTTTTCAGCGTCATTTAACAAGGCATCGCCGACTTGTCCGCTCCGTGATCGTGATAATTACAGGCTTTCTGGGAAGGGCCACCGGGCGAGCGCCCGTGGACCATGAACACACCTCGCCGAGGGTAGAGCGCCCGTGAACACACCTCGCCGAGGGTAGAGCGCCCGTGAACACACCTCGCCGAGGGTAGAGCGCCTGTGAACACACCTCGCCGAGGGTAGAGCGCCCGTGAACACACCTCGCCGAGGGTAGAGCGCCTGTGAACACACCTCGCCGAGGGTAGAGCGCCCGTGAACACACCTCGCCGAGGGTAGAGCGCCCGTGAACACACCTCGCCGAGGGTAGAGCGCCTGTGAACACACCTCGCCGAGGGTAGAGCGCCTGTGAACACACCTCGCCGAGGGTAGAGCGCCTGTGAACACACCTCGCCGAGGGTAGAGCGCCTGTGAACACACCTCGCCGAGGGCAGAGTGCCCGTGAACCGTGAACACACCTCGCCAAGGGTAGAGCGCCTGTGAACACACCTCGCTGAGGGCAGAGCGCGGGGCGGATAACCTCCAGCCAAGCAATTATGTCCTGACATTCGTGACGAGAGAGAACTATTTAACGCAAAGAACTCGGACACGAATATCAGGAAACTATTAAGTTTTTAAATGAATATTTATGTATTTATTTCAGACATGGTCACAGTGAAATATCTGACTGATGGTTATTATATTCCAATTTTATTGAACTTGTATCTAAACATATCAAATACCATGTTGTTGCTCTTGTTTGTTTTTACGGCCGTTTCCAACGCTCTCCCGCACTTTGAAATTGGACAAAAACAAACGAGTCCGACTGCTTAATTATATGTCACGGACGCTGCAAATGCTTTCCTCAGAATATGCTGTCATGTCCGGTGAAAAGCCACCGTTTACTAATGCATGCATTTGTTTTGCTCCTCTGCTCTTCCCTCCGCCCCCCCCCCTCCCCCCGCAGGGTTCTTCCCAGGCAGCTCGCAGGGGTGCGACGCGTTCCTCCGTCACAAGATGACCCTCATCTCGCCCTCCATTCTGAAGAAGTACAGCATTCCCTTCGACAGGGTGGGTATGCAAACAGGACCATGGTGGAGTGTGTTGTGGGAGTTTTCTGAGAATCAATCTGCTCGACTAAAGTTGGGTGAAGTAACATGTTAATGTTTATTACAAGTAGCAAAACAGGAAAACGTATGAGGAATATTGAAACAACGTTACACACATGTTCACACACAATGCACAAACACGTGAAAGTTACACAAAGACAATACCATACTGTTCCAGCTAGCATTCTAGCATGGAACCCTGGTCTACATCTCCAAAACCTTGGAGAGGTCCAGGGACCACCAGCACTACGCAGCTGATCGCCCTGAACCCCCAAACATACTTTCAACAGACCATTTTATAGTCTCAGAAGTCATTGGTCTATCACAGACATGCAGTTTGTCCCATGTCTGTTTTCTGATTGGTTAAATCTCCAAAGACACAAAGACAATAGAGTAAGTTGAATCCACATTATAGAACACGTGTTAGTATACGTCAGCAATTCTATGACTTCTGTTTAACTTTAAACCAAAGATAGCCCATACAATGTCCCCAATATATATCAACTACGTGTATTTATGAGAAAGACATTAAAGATCTAAATCTTAAAACCTAAACGTACTTCACCACAACATAGCAAACACAATTGATCTCATCAACTCACCACCTTCCCGTGTCCGTAATACCGCATCGCGCCACCCGACCCTGAGACGGAACCTCGTTCTCACTCCTCACGAGTCCAGGTTGGACCACGATGGGCATTCCTGCCAATGCACCAAATGTTGTGGGAGTTTTCTGAGAATCAATCCGCTCGACTAAAGTTGGGTGAAGTAACATGTTATATCAAAGTGTTACACAAAGACAATACCATACTGTACAGACACATGTTACACAAAGACAATACCATACTGTTCCAGCTAGCATGGAACCCTGGTCTACATCTCCAAAACCGTCTCAGACGTCATTGGTCTATCACAGACATGCAGTTTGTCAGTGTGTCCAAAGACACAAAGACAATAGAGTAAGTTGAATCCACATTATCTCCAGACTTCACATCTCCAAGTTAAATGCTTCAGGATGTATCTGCCCAAAAGGCTGTATTGTCTGGTTGGTAGGAAAGATCACAACCCCCCCTCCTGACAAAAGCAACATTTACATTATTCAATCAGCAGAGCTTCACAAAAGAGCATCGTCACTCATCAGAGCAAATGGCTCTTAACGAATGCAGGAGACCTCTTGTTCATGAAATGTTAATTGTACAAACATTGGTCAAACATTTCCTTGACAAGTGGCTGAGCGGTTAGGGTGTCAGGCTAGTAATCACAAGGTTCCCAGTTCGATTTCTGGCTCTGTTAGCGAACCCTAACAACGTTTCAGTTTCGGCTGATCGTTCAAAATCCCGCCTGCTATGTTCAGTCACTTCAACCGGACGCACGCTTAAACACACCTGCTCATATGGAGAAACTAATCTGGCTCAGGATCCGCATTCATATGCCAACTTTCCCATTTCATATGAAATGGGGGTCAGGTGGCTCAGTCGGTCAAGGCGTTGGCCTCATGATCGGAGGGTCGTGAGTTCTATTCCCAGCTGTGGCTTTGTGATGTTGTGTCCTTGGGCAAGACTCTTCACCCTACCTGCCTCAGGGGGGGATGTCCCTGTCCTTGCTGTGAGTCGCTTTGGATAAAAAAGCGTCTGTGAATTGACAAAATGTAAATGTAATGCTTTAGCCACGACTAACGAAGCAATGACCATCCGTTACGTTGAAAGTTCAATATTGTTTCTTTTGGTGCATTTCTGGAATTGAACGTTTCACCATGTCAGTTCCTTATACCACTATCACAGGGTCTGTGTCACCTGTCGCTCTCCCAATGTTTCTGCTTGGATATGGAGGAGTAAGAATAACATCTCTCCCACTGCGAGGGGCTTCCTTCACCAGGGGCTATAACCACAGAACTGCTGTCTGCCTGACTGCAAGCTGTTCTAGTTGTCTACACACAGTCAACTCCACAATGATTGGGGCCCCTGTTGTAGACAAGTAAAAACTGGTTGTAGAATATTCCCCTTTCGGTCATTTAGATGTTCGAGGAGAAAATTTAAGTTTTGTTGTTGATAGAGAGTCGTGGTACAAAGCATTAACTGCAGGGGTGCCTATAATTGTTTTGTTCAAAATAATGATTATCATTGTTGAAGTCATTTTGCGTGTGATTTCTCGCCTAAAGAACTCTCTGAATCAAGATCGAGTTGTCCGCCTTTTTCAGCGTGACATTAAACCTCAAAATAAGAATTCCAGAGTTGACTTCATGTAAGTGGGAAATATTTCTTGGCTGTTTCGATTTTTTACTTTCTCTTAAGAGTTCTGATACAACACTTACACTGTGAGGAAAGGGCGATCTAGAGAGTGAGTTTGATCAAAAATGACCTCCGATTCAGTCTTTGAAAACCCCGAACATTTACTGATCTGGGAACCAAGATCGTTCCCTGACTTCGACGGGGCATTCGAGCTAAACCGCAGTTTGGGATGAAATCATTCGTCTGGCTTAATTTTACCCGCAGCAACACTCCCCCTTCCCCCCCCCCTCCAACCCGAAATCTTAATTTGCGCTCGCTAGCTAACTTGCGGGGCGAGCCTCTGATTGCTGGCTCCTGTTCTAATTGCGCTTGTTCCTTCTGGAATTACTTTGAAAGATTTTGAAACTCACGTTCTCCTCCTCCCTCTCCAACTTTTCTCTCGCTCGCTCACCTTTCTCCTCTCTTTCCTCCTCCATCTTTCCTTCTCTCCCCCCCTCTCTCGCTGTCTCTCTCTTCAGATCACTCAGGAAGAAGGGGAGTTCATGATCACTTTCCCTTACGGGTACCATGCTGGCTTCAACCACGGCTTCAACTGTGCTGAGTCCACCAACTTTGCTACGCTCCGCTGGGTGGACTATGGCAAGCTGGCTTCACAGGTGAGACAGTCAGCACACGCACACACACTCACACACAGTCAGCACACACAGTCAGCACACACTCACTCACACACACAGTCAGCACACACAGTCAGCACACACAGTCAACCCACACAGTCAGCACACTCACATACACACACTCACACACACACACACACACACACTCACACACACAGTCAGCACACACACACACACACACACACACACACACACACACACACACTCACACACACAGTCAGCACACACACACTCACTCACACACACACGCACACACAGTCAGCACACACAGTCAGCACACTCACATACACACACTCACACAAACACAGTCAGCTCACACACACACACTCACACACACAGTCAGCACCCACACACTCACACACAGTCAGCACACACACACACTGTCAGCACACACACACACACACACACACACACACACACACTCGCACACACACTCACACACACACACACACACACACACACACACACACACACACACACACACACACACACACACTCACACACACAGTCAGCACACACACACAGTCAGCACACACACACACACACACACACACACACTCACACACTCACACATACACACACACACAGTCAGCACACACAGTCAGCACACACACACACACACACACTCACACACACACACACACACACACACACACACACACACACACACACACACACACACACACACACACACACACACACACACACACACACACACACACACACACACACACTCACACATACACACACACACAGTCAGCACACACACACACACACACACAGACACTCACGCGTTCCTCATCGGTTCTCCCTCCCTCCGCCTGGTTCCCTCCATGTGAGGACCCTGCATGAAGTGTTCCACACAGTATTGTTGTGCTAACTGTAAGAGTCTCTCTCTTTCTCTCTCTCTCTGTCTTTCTCTCTTTCCCTCCCTCCCTTTCTCTCCCTGTCTTTCTCTCTTTCCCTCCCTCCCTTTTTCTCTCTGTCTTTCTCTCTTTCCCTCCCTCCCTTTCTCTCTGTCTTTCTCTCTTTCCCTCCCTCTCTTTCTCTCTGTCTTTCTCTCTTTCCCTCCCTCCCTTTCTCTCCCTCCCTTTCTCTCTTTCCCTCCCTCCCTTTCTCTCTCTGTCTTTCTCTCTTTCCCTCCCTCCCTTTCTCTCTGTCTTTCTCTCTTTCCCTCCCTCTCTTTCTCTCTGTCTTTCTCTCTTTCCCTCCCTCCCTTTCTCTCCCTCCCTTTCTCTCTCTGTCTTTCTCTCTTTCCCTCCCTCCCTTTCTCTCTGTCTTTCTCTCTTTCCCTCCCTCCCTTTCTCTCTGTCTTTCTCTCTTTCCCTCCCTCTCTTTCTCTCTGTCTTTCTCTCTTTCCCTCCCTTTCTCTCTCTCTCTCCCTCCCCCCGTAGCTCTCTCTCCTTTTCAGTCCCCCCCCTCCCTCCCTCCCTCCCTCCCTCCCTCCCTCCCTCCCTCCCTCCCTCCCTCCCTCCCTCCCTCCCTCCCTCCCTCCCTCCCTCCCTCCCTCCCTCCCTCCCTCCCTCCCTCACAGATACTGCTCCCTTTCTGTCTGTCTCTGGTTGGCTGCATGTCAGATTTATGAGGTGCCAGTATGTTGCAATAGTGCTCTTTTGCTCTCTCTCTGTTCTAGCTCCCTTGTCTGAGCTCTGTCCCCCCCCCCCCCCCCCGGTCACAGTCCAGTGATGGGAGGACTTGCCCCGCTCTTCTCCACTGCAGCCTGATAGAGATTAATCAATCGTCTAGCTGCCCCCCCCTTTCGGTCCGAGAAAGTGCCCCCCCTGCCCCCTCCTTACACACACATGTGTCCACACACACAAAGTGCCAGATAATAGACCAATAAAGACAGACGCCTAGAACTGCTTAGCCACAGAGCGAAGCCTCTCTCTCCCCCTTTGTCCATCCTTTTCACTACTCCTTGTTACTGTGTGTGTGTACACACTCCTCCACCCGACATACTTAATCCTGAAAGTAAACGAAAGATGACTCACCTTTCAGAGCTTTTTTTTTTTACGCCAAGCTCGCCTTTGAACACTGAACTCTCCTACTGTGTAATATATATATTGTTTTTTTTTACGGTGTTCCTGTAAAACGTTACAGTGTAGACTGTAAACTCTTTTATATCAGAGCAACCATCTGGCCTGTACTATTACAACCGCAACACGTGAACCACAGTCTCCATCTGAGGAGGCGCTCACTGTGACGACGTTGGTGAACCCCTCCCAGTTTAGTCAGGAGGACCTCCGGAATGTTCCGGTGCATCTCCGGTGAGAGTAAAACCATCGTGACTACAGGGGTTAAGGCATTGGGCTCGTAATCGTAAGGTTGTGAGTTTGATTCCCGGCTGTGTCTACATGACGTTGTGTCCCTGGGCAAGGCACTTCACCCTACTTGCCTCAGGGGGGAATGTCCCTGTACTGGCTGTATGTAAGTCGCTCTGGATAAGAGCGTCTGCTAAACAAATCAATTTAATGTAAATGTAAATGACTAACCACAGTGTTAACCAAGGAGTCTTCTTTGTTTGGAGTGAGTGTGTGTGTGTTAGTCTTGAGGGTGATTCTCTGGGTCTGGCTTCAGTGCTTTTCCCTCCACCTGGCTTCTTTCCTCTGGCCTGTGTTGACGGGCAGAGTGCCTCTGGGTGGCAGCGAGGATGAGAAGTCTGCCACCAACTCATTAGTGTTCGTCTTTCTCTGTTTCTTTCTCTCTCTGTCTCTCTCTCTCACTCTCTCTCTCAATCGCTCTGTCTCTCTCGCTCTGTCTCTCTCTCTCTCTAAATTGTTTCTCTCTGGCTCTCTCTCTTTGCCCCCCCCCTTCCCGGTGCAGCTGTTGTTGCTCTAACGGTAGCCCCGGTAATTATTGGAGTTTGCACCTGCGCGTGCTTTAATGGACGAGCTCATTAGCGGGGGTCTCCAGATCACGCAACGCAACCAGACATGCACACACACACCTGGGACAAGTCGACACATACACACCCGGGACAAGTCGACACACACACACCTGGGACAAGTCGACACATACACACCTGGGACAAGTCGACACATACACACCTGGGACAAGTCGACACACACACACCTGGGACAACCAGACATGCACACACACACCTGGGACAAGTCGACACACACACACCTGGGACAAGTCGACACACACACACCT